>JAQQSZ010016837.1:0-10933 GCA_028646595.1 Phalanger gymnotis
GCTCCACAATGCCTGCTTCAGCTGCCTTCATGGCAACTGGAACAAATTGTTCTCATCTACCCGTTCTGTCAGGGGAAGTCTTCACATCCTTGGGGCAGATCTAGAAAATGACCTAATACTCCATATATCTAACAGTGAATGCAACGTTGTGCATGCTTTGTCCTCCATTTGCCCACCAAGAGCAAGGAAATATGGTCCATTACTCATTTTCAAGGACAAACATTGGTCCTTATAATTCATCTGAGTTTGGTTTCTAGTAAGTATTGTTTTAAAGTAGATTGTTTTAATCATTATGTATACTCTTCTGGTTCTGTTTTTTCACGTTGCATCAGTTTATATAGTTTTTCCCAATTTTTCTAGAATTTTAATAATAATTGCTCATGATGTAACCATTTTCCATTATATTCATATACCATCATGTGTATATATGTATGTACATATATATGTATACACACATCTATATATATGTGTGTGTGTGCATATGTGTATATATAAATATACACACAGAAATACATACTTGGAGTACACAGAGAGTTTTTTTTCTGTCCTTGAGGTCTCTTCCTTCAATCCCTTGGGTATGTACCCAGAAGTGAGATAAATCAATCGATCAAATTAAGTGCCTACTATGTGCCAGGATCATGGGGTTATAGGATGTCAAGAGCTTAGATGCCCAATTAGCTCATAACATCCAATTACCAGCTGAAGATGGCTATCTAGCAACTGAGACAAGGATTTGCAGTTCTACTGTGTCAAACTACAGTTCACCAGATTGTTTATTTGACTCCTTCCATCCCAATAATGGTAACATTCTATTCTAGGACTATAAGGAAATCTGATGCTAGCTATGAAGATAGAGTCAAAAATCTGTTTTCCTGTGGTATAGTCTAGCAACATTTGGTATGGTTATGTCTTTAAACTCAAAGAAAATGCATGGATTTTGACATTCCTAGCAAAAGTAATAACCTTCTTTGTTCTCTGCAACTGTTTATTCATGGACATTGTTATGTGGTTTATATGTACTATAACAATCTTCATTGTGACAGCAAGTATCTTGTTTATTTGTTTGTTAATTTCTGCTCCATCTGATCCTTTAAATTGGAGACAGTAGTCAGGAGAGAAAATAATCTGAGTTTCTACAAGTACATGTAGCCATCACATTGCATTACACACAATGGTTCCAAATAAGGTGCTTTGAAAAGCACATATGTATTTGCTTAACTAAAGTGGATTAAAAAAACTTCTTTATTTAAGTCCTTTGTTCTGTTATAGAAAAATTTTAGTATCTTATTATTTAAAGATTAGGGCCTCATTTCTATACAACAAAATTTTCAGTCTCATACTTTCATGTGATCGAAATCAAGACAGCTAATCACAAGTTAATAGGATTTAGTCCTGAAAGAGATCTTAAAAAATCATTTATTCTACTACTTTTAGTTTATGGATAGAGAAACTAAGGCCCGTGGAAGGGAAATAATCTCCTCAGGGTCACACATGTGACAAATAGTCAAGTTGAGTCTCAAAACAAGATTTTCTAGTTTGAAATCTACAGGTTTGGTTTTGTTTACTTGTTTACTGCAGTACACAGGGCTTTCCACAAGTGAAATGCAAATGAAGGGTTCGTAATGCAGATTTCATTGTCTTTGCTGATTTTCAGAGTTTTAGTTTTAGTAGAGCTTATGAATCATTTCACGAACGATGTAAGTAGTTATGTGATGACCTAGGAAGATGAAAATCTAAACTCAATCATAAAATTCAGGCCACCAAGAAAATTCCTGGCTCTTCCATTTACTGTACATGTGGTCTCTTACAAGTCACATCACCACAGATTCTCAGTTCCCTCCTTGATAAAATGAGTGGGATGGACCAGGTAGTCTCTGAGGTCACTTCCAGGATCCTGTGATTTTTTTCTTCAAGAGGATTCTATCCCATCAGTCATGAAGAGAACTGGGAAGCTCTGTTATTATGCTAGTGTTTCAGAGAAATGCAGAATTAGGAGTACATACATCTGTTACTCAACTCAAAGATCTGAGGGCATATAGAAATGAAATCTAGTTAGTACAAAGAAATGAATGTGATACAATGGAAGGAATGCTGGACCAGGAGTTGGGAAATACAAGTTCTAGTCTTAGTTCTCCTTTGATTGTTTGAGTAAGTTCCACCTCTACCACTCTAAGTCTAAAGTTTCTTATCTATGCAATCAAGAAAATGGACTATCAAATTGGCTAATATGACAAAAAAGAAAATGATAAATATTGGAGAAAACTGGGAAAATTGGAACACTGATGCAGTGTGTGGGATGGAGTTGTGTACTGATCCATCCATTCTGCAGAGCAATTTGGAACTATGCCCAAAGGGCAATCAAACCGTGCATACCCTTTGATCGAGCAATACCACTACTAGACCTATATGCCAAAGAGATCATAAAAAAGGGAAAAGGACCCACATGTACAAAAATATTTATAGCAGCTCTTTTTGTGGTAGCAAAAATTTAGAAATTGAGGGAATGCCTGTCAGTTGAGGAGTGACTGAACAAGTTGCGGTATATGAATGTAATGGAATATTATTGTGCTATAAGAAAGGATGAGCAGACAGACTTCAGAAAAACCTGGAAAGACTTGCATGAACTGATGCTGAATGGAATGAGCAAAACTGGGGAAACATTGTACACAACGATAGCAACATTGTGCAATGAATCAGCTATGATTGACTTAGCACTTTTCAGCAATACAGTGATCCAAGACAATTCCAAAAGACTCCTGATGGAAAATGCTATCCGTATCAGAGAAAGAACTATGCAGTCTGAATGAAGATCAAAGCATACTATTTTCACATTTTTGTGGCTTTTCCCTTTTGTTCTGTTTCTCCTTTCACAACGTGAGTAGTGGGGAAATATGTTTATATGATTGTACATGTATAACCTACAACAGATTGTTTGCCATCTTGGAGAGGGGGGATGGGAGGGAGGAAGAGAGAAATGATTTGAAACTCAAAATCTTATAAAATTGAATCTTAAAAACTCTCTTTACATGTAATTGTGGAAAAAATAAATACTGTTTGCCAAAAAAAATTAAAGAAAATGGACTTATTTAAGGATTCTTAACCCATTGTTTGGTGTCATGGACCCATTTGGCAGTTCAGCAAAACCTATGGACCCTCTCCATAGAGGAGATTCAACTAATGATTTTAAATGTTTAAAATACGTAGGATTACCAAGGAAACCAATTGTGTTGATTTGGTTATCTATCTACCTATATGTGTTTGTGTGTAGATAGATGATAGATAGATAGATAGATAGATAGATAGATAGATAGATAGATAGATAGATAGATTAATTTAATTCACAGACCTCAGATTAAGAATCCTTAGCCTAGATCAGGGCTGTCTAAAATATGGCCAGGGTGCCTCATGCAGCCCACAGTGCGATTTTATGTGGTCTGCCTGTGGGTTTTAATTTTCACAAGTGAAAAAATAAAATAATAATTTTCATGGAATGTGTATTAGATTTTTTAATTCCATCACTAATAAATAATCTTGTTGATGTTAATTTCCTTGGTGTTTTTAAGCAGTATTATGGACAGAGCATATCACACGGGATTTGCAATCAATCTGTGAGATGCGTTCTGTCTGTACAATGTAGACTAGTCAGTATGCACCCACCTTTATACAGTTGTGTAGTCGCTTTGTTGTTCTGTGCTTGCTTTCACGCTTCACACCTTCGCCTGTTGTATTGATGATGCACTTTCCCCCCACTTTCTATTAGTGTACTGTATTTTTTATTCTAGGTGCAGCCCTCAAATAATTATTTTATTTTAATACGGCCCTAAGATAACCTAAGGTGGGACAGCACTGGCCTAGATAGATGATCTCTAAAATTCCTCAAGACAATTAATTCTACAATATTCCTAAGGAATTTAGACCAAGGTCCTTTCAAATTAAGTATAATAGAGTAAAACAATTACCTGACCTAATAGTTAATGTATTTCAAAATGACAGTTACCAGGATTATAAAAAATTGAAAAGTAGAAAATATACATGCCCTTGAGTTGGAAAAAAAAAAGTATTTCAGTCCAGCAAAGCTTGTAATCAAAAACTGATAGACTTTTGATGAAACAGAAGTAGAAACTATAATAATATTGTAAATAACTTAGAATAATAATATTGATAAGAGAATTCTTTCAAAGCCACCCAGAGTACATCTTTAATAGCTAATTAAAATAGGGGGAGTTGAGTGCAGCTATTTTAGCATTAATATATTGTAGCTCTGATCATCCCACAGCTAATAACTTTGCTTTAGTAATAACCCCTGACCCTACATTCAGTTAGCAATTATGGAATCAGCCTTTATCTAATACTAACAACTGGTTTGGAAGAGATTGCTCTGCATGCATTAATTTCTCCAAGCTAGTAATCTTTCTTGTTATGAAATGTGAAAACATATTAACCTGTCTAATGCAATATAATAAGTACACATTCCTTTCCTACAAAATGAAGTTATACCGACATTTCATTTCCACTTCAAAACTTAAGTGGATCAACTATATTAAAGGAACACAAAGTAGTAAGTTATATAATATGCAGCAAGCATAGCAATATAACTAAACTAAAACAAATGCTATTGGAATTGCAATTATTTCTTAGTAGAATTATATTTATTCTATTACATTTAGGTTTACATAACAATGCCCAAATGTTCATTTTAAAATGCTAAATATTACAATAAAAGGACAACTTGCTTCATGCCTTTTAAACAGGATTCAGAGATACTCTCTTTAGTTACCCCCATTTTACCCCCCTTTGAGCAAGACCGTGAAGAGAACAGAACACTGCTCTGCACATAGCAATCTCTCAATGCATATTTTTAACTGAATTAGGAGGAGTTAAATCATGAAAATGAATTAGACATTTGGCTCAACAGAAGCAAACTAGGCAATTATGATTCTGGGAATATTCCAAGGTGTCCCTCAATTTGCATGGAACCCCAGAATATCATTCCAAGTATGACTTTCATTCCTAACTGGTCTAGGTAACAGCTGGGATGCTTCGTATTCTTCTTAACCATTTCCATCCTTGAACCTTCTTTCACTATCTTCCCTCTTCTTATATCTATGAGGTAATACATTAGCAACACACTAACTATCAACAATCCTTTCGTTGCTCTGGCAGTTTGACCCCTGGGCTCCCATTCAAGCTGGTTCCTCTTTGAGGATTTAGCATTTTAAAATGTCATGTTTGTGTGACACCAAGTTTGAAAAAACCACTTGTATTTTTTTAAAAGTACATCTTCAGCATTTTGTTTAACCCATTCTAAAAAGGTGATATTTTCTTCAGCATCCATGGAATATTACTATTATTCGTATACTGATAGTCTGGTCTGTATTGGAAAGTACACAACTGAACTAATCTCTATTCCCACAGCTTCCCTAATTAGATAAAGAGGAAATACCCATTGTTCAACTAGAAGTGTAACAAAAGAGAACTGGTGCTAATTAAGGTTCAGCCATTATATTTTTTAAGCAATAATAGACCTTTCTGCTAATGTAGAATAGCATCTGCAGATGCACAGAGAGACAGGTTTTAGTCCCTCATAATAAAAGCAATTTTAAATAGAGACTATTCAAACTCAACAGGATGGATTCAAGGATGGGAAGGCGGGGTGGGGAGAAGGTGACCAAAAAATACCTAGTTCTCTCAGGAAATATGACATTTATGTATGAGATGCAGCCTGGGACTGAAGCCTGGAGAACAATCTGGAATGCTGACAATTTATAGACTGAAAATATGAAAACAGAGAGGAGCACTGAATTCACTTAGAAAACATTTGTGCTAATGCTGCATTGTGTGAGGCCTAGTTAGAATATCTAGAATGTGTAAAAATTGTTTCTCTGTGGATATATTTGAATTAAACCCATAAGCTCACTTATTAGTTTGTCTTAATAGCCTCTAAAAAGTCAATATTCTATTTGCAAAAAAAAATAGATGTGTATATGTATATATTCATAGGATTGCAGTCCTGTGAAACTACAGATTTAGAAACCTACAACTTCAGAGTTGGAATCTTAGAGATTATTTAGTTTCTCCCTCTCCCTTTCCCCATTTTTAAAATGGAAGAAGCTGAGGCCCAGATTTGTCTAAGATCACAAAATAAGTAAGTAAGAACCAGAATTGGGATGTCAGTTCATGTTTTATATATACGTATTTGCATATAGAGAGAGATAGATATAGATATATATGTATAGTCTGATTTGTATATGTGTATATATGTGTGTGTCTGGGTGTGTATGTCTGTGTACGTGTATATATATTTGCATGCACACATATATACAAATCTGTGGTTTCCAAAGTATATTAAGCTACTCATATGGAAAATCTCTCTAACAAACATGCATTAAATAATCAAAAATTCTTTTGCAACTTCATCTTAGTCTAAAAGCATTCCCTGGGAGACTGAGTATTTCCCTGGTCTCATACCTACTAAGTATCAGAGGCAGGGATTACACCCAGGTCTTCTGGGCCCTAAGACTGGCCTGCTAGCTAATCCTCTGTGCTGCCTTTCCTTTTATATGGGTCTATTTCAAAGTGCGGTGACACTTTAGAAAGTCTGTTAAATGATTTTTGAGTATGTGCAAGGTTTATATGGCCATTTCTGCCCATGAAAAAGTAAGGTATTGACATGTCACAGAGTTGCTGACTGGGAAATGAATAGCAAATTACTTCACATAGTATTGCAGAGATAACTTCCTTGGCTGATGAATATAATATTGCAGAATATTCCTCTTTAATGGAGACTCAGTAATTATGCTGATAAGATAGATTCCTTTTAACAGTAGAGGCATTATAGCAGCATCTGTTTTTTTAGGACTATGAAAATGAAACTATTCTGAGATTTTGCTCCTACCATAAAGTATTTACAAAAGAAATGTTGACAAAGACATTAAGAAATCCCTTAATTGGGAGTGGGGGCTGGTAGTTGGGTGGTTGGAGGAGGGGAGGCTGATGACATTGGAGAGACAATCAATGTTCCCTTTTTAATCCTTTATTCTTTTTGTACCTATATAAGATATAGATTTACCTTAAGAAACTAGCTGATAATGCACTATAATTCCAGAGCTGCAGCCTATTAGAAATGTACCTCATTGTGGTAGCTTTAGTACTCAAAATAGAGGACACTCTGAAATGTGAAATAACAGGCTGAGTGTCTAGCCACCTCCTCTTTTCCCCTTCTCTAAACAGAATGGAAAGTCAGACTGCTCCTTTGTAAAGGTTCTGCCCCGGATAGAATGCTGCTTACTACTTCTCAAATCCAATGAATAGTTTCCATTCAGGCCACACACATCTTACATGCAAAATTCTTGGCTCTCATGAGAACCACCTTTCAAAAAGAAGAGGAATTGTACTGTATATAAATATGTGAAGAAAACTTTCACTGGAGGGACCATAAACCACAGAGGCCATAAACTCGAATTGGACTCCAGAATGGAATGATCAGGAGAGTTCAGGACATAAACTGATTATATGTCGGGACCAATAAATAACATTTTCCTTTCCTGTGCAGCATTCCACAATTGAAGAGTTATATTCTTGGCATTTTCATCCTTTTTTGAGTTCACATTTTCCCTTCATTAGAACCTGTCATTGATGCAGAGTAGAAAACTTGTTTGTGGAGCTGTACAAAACTTTGGATAAATTAGAAATGTTCCCATCAGAATTTTTAAAAATGGTAATTTTTTTCAGGGAAATGATAATAAAATTACTTTGCTTACCTGCAGAAGCACAAATCTTTTCTAAAAGGTCTTGTCAATTTCACTGGCCTTGTGGTTCATTATTACTCCTTTTGTTTGAGATGAATGCAACATGATACCCATCTCACCACTTACACTGGATTTAGGGTTAGTTCTGCAATATAATGGCTCCTTCCTTCTTTCTCAAAACTGTTATGATATACATACACACACATACATATACAGGATATTCTAAAACTTTAGTGAAATTTAGAGCTTTAATAGCTTAAAAGTGCACTAAGATTTTTGGAACACCTTGTATATGCATAATACACACACATATACATGTATATGTACATGTATATGTACATACAAATTTATATTATATGCACACACAAGTACAAGATAATTGAAAGGCTTAATTTTAAACTTTAATAGCTAAAAACTGCTAATACTTTTGGACATCATGAATACATACACACACACATATGTATTTATATTATAGGCATACACATACACAGGACATTCTAAAAGATCAATTTTTAATTTTAATAGACAAAAACTGCCCTGATACTTTTTGGAACACCATTTAGGCATACATACACACACACACACACACATCCCACAATGACAACAAAGGCAAATACTACAAAATCACTCCCAGTAACTTCTCCCAGTCCTTCTCTGCTAGCTTACCCACCCTTGATCTTCTCAATTGAAGTAAACCCCACCTCAATACAATCACTAACTGTCATGCTTTAACGCTTTCCCCATCAAAGCATATTGCAGTCATTTGCCTCACAGTACACCAGCAATGATTCCTTCCCAGCACCACTAGATTCCCACAAGGCATCATAACCATTTTTCTTCCCCAGTAGAAACCAAAACAGTGAAGGGGGTGGGAAATGTACTTTCCCAAACTGCAAATAATAGCATCTGGGCATTTGTCCTCCTCACAGATCTACAGAATTACAACATCCTGAGAACTTAGGAATTCGACAATAGTATTATAGCACTAAGTACCAAAATTGTGAAATATCAAAGAAAATGTTAAAAATAAGCTCTGTGATTACTTGACAAACTAAAAAAAACCGCTCAGGTGTGTACCTTAGACTAATCAGAAACTATGTGAATAGG
This sequence comes from Phalanger gymnotis, assembly GCA_028646595.1. Lineage (NCBI taxonomy): Eukaryota > Metazoa > Chordata > Mammalia > Diprotodontia > Phalangeridae > Phalanger > Phalanger gymnotis. The sequence continues at coordinate 8,856 of JAQQSZ010016837.1, forward strand.
GCTGAAGTTGCTCCTACCTTCTACTCAGACAATTAAGGAGTAGCACATTTTCTAAAGGAAAGGTTACTTTGACTTTGATAAGTCTATCACTCACTTAATGAACATAAACAAGTAGGGCATTGAGTGGATGCACAACATAGAACTTCGTCCTTCACTTTAGGAAAGATGACTGGGCCTGCCTGGCTGTAAATTCCCACTCCTTGATGGCCTCAGTGTAAGCAGGGAAATGATGCATGATATTCACAACGATGTGTCATGTGGTATCACTGTAGATGAAGTATGCAGAGTCAGGGAGGGGAATCCATTTATTTGTATTGGTTTTCTGAAAGAAAATACAATTAGGACAAATTGAATAAATCTGAATAAAAGAAAAGGATCTTTTTTTTATCCTGCCATTCCCAAGTCATTGTTTGAAATGCTTCATCTGTGTATTATACAAGCTTCTATCCAATTTTAATTTGGGTAACATGAGGAAATTCAAAAAAGAGGGCAAAACCTACAGGCATTTATGGAACAAAGAAGGGAAAATAGTTTGTTTTGTATGAGAAGGAATAAAGATTTTGATAAAAGCCAAAGAAAGAAAGGTAATGCCTTTACCGAAACAAAAGTGGAGGGAGAAAAAGAAGGGATATTGGACATCTGGAATATTTTTCAAGCAGTGGTATACAGAGCTAAAAATAAGTTTTTCAAACTGCCCTGTTGCCCCATGTAACCCATGACCTTTCTGCAACATAAGAATATTGGCTTGATAATGAAAAGCGAAATTCTGTTCTTTATGAAAGTCTGCAAAATAAGCAATATTAAGCTATATTCCAGTACTCCTATATGTATGTATATGTATATATATATATATGTATATATGATGTCATTGACAGCAATCAGAAAGCAAGCAATTAATACTTACTATGAGGTAGAAACTATGTAAGCACAGGAGACAAAAATATAAAAGACTGTTCCTTTGCTCACATAGCTTATGTTATACTTAGGAGGGCACAATATGTTATCAGATAAGTAAAAACAGTAAATATCTCTAAAATAATTCACAATGATTTGAGAGAGGGGGCTCTAGCAATGGGAGGAATCAGGTAGAGCAATCTATTCAAAAATCTTGATAGCAAACCCTCCATACCTGTCCCTCCAGTGTGTACATATCCGGCAGTAAGTTCAACACAGGTCATTTCCTACTCTGGAGTCCTTCCTCACATTTTCCTGATACCACAAAGATACCAGTGAAACTGTTCTTTGGTTTTCCTCTTGGCATCACCACATTTTCAGATCTTTTTCAATGATAACATTTTTTCAATGACATCCTTAATATAAAACTCCTTCATGGGTTCTTATTTATAATGGGCAGCAGGCACCTCTCCATTGACTTTTGATCTCCATTCAACTTCAGTTTCTCAAGGACTATAAGGCCATAACAAATGAATAGGAGAATATTAGGATTAAAAGATGGCCCTTTGACATGAGAGAGAAGCTTGTAATCATAAAAAAGAACTTTGCAATTTCTTTAAGGCAGACCAATCTGCTCTCCCATTTAACGCTCCAAATCAGGGTTTGTTTTATTGTTTTGTTGATTGCCTAAATTTAAAGTCATGAAGAAAATAATGCAGATTGTGTCAAACTTTTCAGAGAGCTAGTTGTTAATCATTTACCAGTGAACTACTAGAAGGATAGATTAGATACATAGATATAGATAAATAGATAGATAGATAGATAGATAGATAGATAGATAGATAGATAGATAGATATGTGGATGGATGGATGACAGACACACAGATACCTACAAGCCTAGAAACCCTAAGTAAACAACCTGAAGTGCTTTATAACATTTAAGAGTGCCTTACAAGTTGAGGGCTTACTTGATTCTGAGTAAAAATATTCTTTTTCATCCTGTCCATCTCCAAGCCACTGTTTGATTGAGCCTCTTAAATTGATCCTGTTTGTCCTATTATTTGGTGAGTTTTGAATTCTGTTTGGATTGTGTTCATAGTGGCAGGGATCCATTGGAGAAATTTGGGATACTCTATGTTGTTTCAGGGTGTATGCATACAAACACACACATTTACATTACGTGC
>JAQQSZ010016838.1:0-10933 GCA_028646595.1 Phalanger gymnotis
CTAAGCGCTAAGCCCCAGGCCCAAACCCCTATTAGGTGTAAAACCTATGTGGGTGTGGATTGGCAACTAAGGTGGGGCTAACTCCAGGAAGGGCCCAGTTTACATGTCTGGGACAGCAGAGGCTCTTAGACCACGTGGGTTTAAGTTTACCTCTTTGCAACAATTTTAGGTCACGTGGGTGAGTTGCATGTGTGACTCATCCCTGACGCTGACAAAGATATAAAAACCGGGGGTTGGCCTCTTCTTCCTTGGAGCTTTTTGCTGCAGCAGTGGTGGTGCGCTCCCGGGCTGAACCTAGATGTTGGTAACTATGAATTGTATTGGGTCTGTCTGTTTATAATTTGTTTAAGGGCTCTTGAGATAGTGTTGATGAAGAGACTCCGGCAGCTGTATCTAAGGAGCCCTCCAGCCTGTAAACCAGGATGCTGAGACTTTGTTGAACTCTGGTAACTATGTATTGGGATTTGAATCAGACAAGGTCTGTCTGTTGATGTTTGTAATTTGCTTGTATTTTGCTCTGAAGTTCAGGGTGCTGGCTTTTTCCCCTGAACTAAGCGAATGATATTTGTGTGCTGAATTAAAGTAAGCTTGCCAACACATTCACCTTGCTCTCCTTATTAAGGTGGATCAAAAGAACCTGCATTTTTGCGGGGTGCTGGCAGCTTTCTGGGTGCTGGCTGTGGGTGGATCTTACACCCCCACAGAAGCTGCTAGCCAGATTGTGGAAACATCCACAGCATTCAAAACTTCTCCATTTGCTGTAACTGATAGTTCCATGTATGGATGGTGTGGAGGTGGCTGATGGAACACCTGGGGTTTTTTGGTGTTAATTGTTAGGCCAAAATTAGGAGAAGCAGCAGAAAATTGATCCATACTTTGTTGCATCTCAGCTTCAGAGGCTACACTGAGTGCACAATCAATCTGGAAGGAACATTCCAGTACAGAGAGAATCTTTGAACCCAGACCAGAAGTGGTCTCAGAATTAGCTAACTAGCAGTTCTATCACTTGCTACTCAGTTCCAGATCATAGATCCAGAGTGTAAAAGTACACAAAATAGAAAGATGCCATTGGTCACCTCCTAAAAGAAACTCCAAAATGAAACTCCCAGGAATATTATAGCAAAAATCCAGAGCTTCAAGATCAAGATAAAAGTAGTGTAAACAGTCAGAAAGAAAGATTTCAAGTAAAGAGGAGCCACAGTCAGGATTACACATGATATAGCAGCCACCACTTAAAAGAAACAGAGAGCTTGGAATATGATATCAAAAAGCAAAGAACATAGACTTACAACCAATAGTAATTTACCCAGCAAAACTCAGTATAATTCTACTGGGGATAAATAGACCTTTTGTGAAATAGAGTACTTGCGAGCATTCCTGATGAAAAAACCAGAGCTGAATAGCAACTTTGAAGTGCAAATAATCAAGAGAAACATAAAAAAGACAAACATTGAAAAATCATAACAGACTAGACAAAGATAAGCAATTTATTTTCTAATATGGGAATACAATGCATGTATCTTCTCTCTATCCTATTATCATCATCAGGGGTCATAGAGAGAGTCTAATGAAGCTTAAGTCCTGGAAATAGTTGTATTATGTTTTAATGATCTTAAAAGAAGAGTAAAAAGGGAGAATAAGAGGAATACCCTGAGTGAAAGTGTGTGTGTGGTGGTGGAATATGTTTGGAATTTTAAGGAAAATCTCCTTGCATCACTGCTTCCTGATACATCACCATCTTGGCTCCCAGAGGTAAGGACATTTTTCTTCATGTTACCTCATCAAGAGATTAAATTATATTAACTTATTTGATCATGAGATCATAGATTTAGGGCTATAAGGGACTTCAAAGATCATCTAGTCCAGGGATTCTTTAACGTGGAGTCCGTAACTAGTTTTTTTTAAGATTTGGATAAATGTATCTCAATATAATGTTTCCTTTGCAATCCTATGTATTTTATTTTATGCATGTAAAGTATTATTCTACATTTCACTTAACAGAAAAAATATAAGAGAAAGGGAAAAGGGGAGGAATTAGAAGGATGTTAGATTAAGGGAGGTATTAGTTCTAAGCAAAACAAACTCTAATTAAACATGTACAAAAACATTTATAGTTCTTTTTGATATGGCAAAAAATAGAAATCTGAGGAGATGTCTATAAATTGGGAAATGATTGAACAAGTTATGGTATATGAATATGATGTATTGCTATTGTGCTGTAACAAATGATGAAGTACATGGTTTCAGAGAAACCTCAGAAGATATGTATAAACTAACACATATTAAAGCGAGCAGAATCAGAACAATTTATATGCCAACAAAACTGTAAAGACAACTTTAAAAGACTTAGGAGCTCTGATTCAATATAATGACCAACCATGATTCCAGAGGATTGATGAAACACACTACTTACTTTCTAATGGAGAGGTAAAGGACTCAGTGCAGAATGTAGCAAATATCTGTGATGACATGGCCAATGTGGAAATCTGTTTTGCTTGACTATACATGTCTGTAAGAGAAGTTGTGTTATTTTTTCTCAATTGGGAAAGGAGAAGGGAAAGAAGGTAGACTTTTGCTAATTAAAATAAAATTTAATTAATCATAATAATTGCAGTTTTAAGTTTGCAAGAACTCAGATGAAGATCTGAGCCAAAAATAGGTTAAATGGGTTGTCCAGGGTTGCATAGCTAATAGGTGTCTTAGGATGAATTTGAACTCGATTTTGTCTGATTCTAGATTTGGCACTTTGTCCACTGTGCCACTTACCTGTCTCTAGTGATGGCTTCAGTGTCACCAAGCAAATTAATTCTTCTTTGAATGTCTGACAGGATTTACTTGTAGATGCATCTTAATCTATGTGATTTTTAAAAATTCATTTGGGAGGTCATTCAGAGCTCCTTCAATTTCTTTTTCAGGGGCTGGGTTATTTAAATTCTCTATTTCCTATTCTATTAATCTGGCTATTTTTTTAAAAAAAATATTGATCTATTTTGTTTATTATCAATTTTGTTAGCATATAATTGGGCAAAATAGTTTTTAATAACTTGTTTCCTCAAAATTCTGTAGTGAATTTTCCTTTTTCATTTTTGATATTATTGATTTGGTTTTCCTCTAATTTAAAACAATATTAGCAAATGGTTTATTTATTTTATTGGCTTTTAGCCCAAATGCACATATATATTTTCCCCCAATACTTACATGTACACATATATGTATATATGTGTATAAACACATACATATATGTGTCTGTGTGGTATCTGTGTGTACATATAAATATACACACACATACATCTTCTTTATTTGTCTATTCGATGTTTAGGGATTTTGCTGTCAATTTTACTAATCATTTTTATCTTTAAGGATTGTTGATCTTCTTTAAAAATTCTTTTGGTTGCATACTCAGTACACTTATCTATCCTTTTTCTCTGGTGTTGATGAAATTTTTAGAGATTTCCCTAAGGACTGCTTTGACCATATTGCCTTTTTGTCATTTTTCTGTAATGAAACTATCTATACTTTCCACGATTTTATTTCGACCCACTTATTCTTTAAGATTATATTATTTAAGCTCTCTTTGAGCTTTAAATGCCTTCTATGATTGTCTTGTGGTCAGTAAAAGGATGTGTTTAATATTTTCAATTTCTTTGGAATTTATGAGATGTGAATGCTCTCAGATATGACCAATTTGTATAAAAATGCCATGGACAGCTGAGAAATACATACACACATACATATATGTGAATATATATTAAGAAAGAAATTTATATGTATATATGTTATTTTCTATTCCCATTCAATAAGCACTGTAAAATTTTCATGTCTAATTTTTCTCAAGTTCTATTCATGTCCTCAACTTGTTTCTTGTAAATGTTTTACTTAGGATTGTCTAGTTCAAAAGGGGCACATTGATTTCCCTAACTATTAAAGCCCTGTTGTCTTTTTCTCCCTTCAATTAGATTGATTTTTCCTTTAAGTACTAGATGTTATGGTTTTTGGTGTGTGTGAGTACAAACATGTGTGCCTAAAATACATATATTAAGTATGAATATCATTTCATTATCTATGATGTCTTTAAATATAATGTAGTTTCTCTATTTGTTTCTTTTTTACCATATCTATTTCTGGTGTTTTCTTGACTGAAATGATTGCTACTATTGCTTTTTGAATGTACTTGAAGCCTAATAAATTCTACTCCATTACTTCATTTTAACACTGTGGCAATCTTTGTTTAAATGTTACCCTTATAAGAAATATATTATTGGATTCTGCTTTCTAATGTATTTTTCTATCCTCTTCCATTTTATTAATGATTTTATCACACTTAAATTCAGTTACAATTAAATATGTATTTATCTTTGACATATCCTCTTTAAAATTTTCTTCTCTTTGCTCCCTGCCACAGTTGTGGTAGTTGTTGCCAAGTCTTGTGTTATGTTTAGAATCCTCTGCTCCCTTTTCTATATTCTTCCACTTCTACTTTAGGGCAGAATTATTTCTTTTTGTTTTGTCTCAATCTATAGTACCTAGCACAATTCCTTAATAAATATTTGTCATTTAGATTGGATTAGATCACTGCAAAAACAAAAGAAAGATGTGGGATATACAACTTGTAAGGCAGGCATCTGTTTGTGGAAGGAAAAAGGGATTGTGCAGGTATGCATAATTGGTAGTTACCTTTTATTCTGTAAGACAGCAGTCAAAATGTTCTTCTGATGCTGGTAATCTATGGAGTAAATGTGTTTGGAAACCGACCCGTTGGTGTTTTTGATAGAGGGTGTTGAGAGCTGAGGTGTATGGAATGCAGAGAATGAAGTTTGGATGGAATGTTAGTGGTGTTCTTATAGTGATTATTGGAGAAACTAAAGAGTGAGTATGGTTAGAGAGTGATGTGACTGTATGGAAGCAGACAGAACCTTAACTGTGAGTGAATAAGTGTTTGGGAGTACAAATCTCTGGAAGCTTAGGGGTGATATTTCAGGTGTAGATTCCTAAAGATTGAATTTATCCCTAGGGTGAACCTTGATATATGGAAGTGTAATAAGAACTGAGGTTAAGGATGTATTCAGAAACAGGGGTCGTAAGTCTAGTGTCCAGTCAATGATCTTGAGTGCATGCAGAGTCCTATCACCAATCCCCAAGGAGGGATCATAGTGTTAGTAACAGTGATGGCAAACCCTAAGAGGTGGTATACCTCATTGGCATAATTCTAATATCTTAGTTTCAATGTGTGAAATTAAATCATCTTGAGGGAGGAGGTGTCCATATGAAAACAGACTCAGTACTCTTGATGTGACTTTAAAAGCAGTCAGAGAATAAGCATGCGAGAACAACATGGAGCAGTAGATAAGGCACTAGACTTGCAGTTAGAAAGAGGTAAGGGCCACCTCCAGACATCCTGATCTATATCTTGCCATTCAACCCAAGTGGCTCCAGAGGAGAAAGTGAGGCTGGTGACTTTGCACAGCCCTTCCTCACATAAATCTAATTCACTTGTAAGTCATGGTCCTCTTAGAGAACAAAGGACAAACAACAACAACAATAAGTAGAAAGAGGAAGGTTCAAATCCTGCCTAAAACACCTTTTATTAGTGGTAAGATTCTGAGCAAATCACTTTCCTCATCTGCAAAATGGGAGAGTTTGGGCTCAGTTAACAAACATTTATTTTACACTTACTATATTCAGATACTGTACTAGAGATATAAAGAAAGACAAAAACAGTCCCTTTGCTCAAGGAGCTTACTTTCTAATGTGAAAGACAACATATAAATAGAAGATAAATATAACTTCTAGCAGTTGGAGGGACTAGGAAAGACTTCTTGAAAAAGGATTTGAGTTAAATCACAAAGGAAACCAGGGATTCTAAGAGGTGGAGATGAGTAAGGAAAGCATTTCAAACATGGCAGATTGTCAGGGCAAAGACACAGAGAGGGCAACTGGAATCACATTTGTAAGGAAAAGCAAGGAAACAGAGTAGCTGGATCACAGAATAAATGGAAGGGAGTCAAATATAAGACTGGCAAAGGCATAAAAGGTCCAAGTTGTGAGTTGCAGGTTTGTAAAGAGTTTTGCATACAATATCTCATTTCATTCTCAGTATAACCCAACGAGATAGGTCCCATTATCATTTCTATTTCATAGATGAGGAAACAGGTTAAGTGAGCAATCAAGTCACTTGCTAATGGCATTCAAACTCTACTGCAGAACTATGATGGGCTGGCCACATTGTTTGAATGCCAAAAGTATGCTTGCCTAAAAGACTATTTTATGGAGAACTCACACCTGGCAAGTGCTCACATGGTGGTCAGAAGAAGCTATACAAAGACACTCTCAAGGTCACCCTTAAGAATTTTGGAACTTATTATTTGACATGGAAGACACTGACATAGGACTGCCTAGCATGTTATGCACCCGTAAGAGAAGGTGCTATGCTCTATGAGCAAAGCAGAATTGAAGTAGCTCAGAAGAAACGCGAAATGCACAAATTTAGAGGATTCACCCCCCAAATATGCACATGGACTATTTGTGCCTGACCTGTGGTAGAGCATTTAGAGCTTTTATTGGTTTGATCAGCCACAGTCAGATGCATCGTAATTTGACTTTAACATAGCGATGTCATTTTGGTCCTCTCTGAGAATGAAGATGACAACAACCACCAGAAGAGTCACATAGCTAGAAACCAGGGTTTTTCTGCCTCCAACACCAGGACTCTCTCTACCACATCACCCAGCTACCCATATAGAAGGGTGCCCAATTCTATATAGGGTTGGATGAAGAAAATATAATTCCAAATGGAGGAATAATGAAGACTTCTTGGAGGAGGTGACCTTTGAGTTGAATCTTTAAGGATGATAGCATTCCAGAAACTAGAGATTGGCAAGGGGCAAGGGGAGGACATTTCAGGTATAAGGAATAACCTCTCTTCCTTCAATATATACCTCAAGCAACACTTTCTTCTAATAAACTTTCTAGAATCACCCAACTGCCTATGCCCTCTCTCCCAAATGACCTTATATTTAACTACATCAAATTTATCCGGGTAATTGTCTTTATGTTTATTCAATATATATATCTATATAGGTACCTATTGTCTTCCCAAGGGATTGTTTCATTCTTTTCATTTTTATCTCCTTACCTAGCACAGTGCCTGGTACTTAGTAAACAATTAAGAAATGTTTGCTGACTGATTGATTGATATGTAATAAGAAAAAAGCAGTGCAGTGTGGCTGGAGGGTAGCACGGTGAAGATAACATTGGAAAGATAGACAGGAGGTTAGGGAAAGCCTTGAATGTCAAGGAGTTAGGACTTTATGCCATAAGCAAGAGAAAGTCTTTTAAATATTATGAACATAAAAGTTACATGATCACATCTGTGTATTAAAAAATGATTTATCTAGTAATAGATGGATTAAGGTAAAGATGGAAGGGAGAGACCTAATTAAGGAATACAATTCAAAGATTATTGGGGTAGTCAAGGCAGGAGATAATGACAGCCAGAAGGCAGCAAGAGTGGTAAAAAGAAGGGGACATATTCAAGTAAAATTACATAAGTAATACAGAATTTGGTAATTGAGTTGGATGGGGGAATGTTTCGAGCCAATGATAACGCCAAAATTCTGAGCATAATTTATTGGGTGGTCTCTTTTATAGATCTGGAAAAATCAAAAGAGGTTGACAAAGAGCTAGTGCCACAAAAGCCAAAGAAGAAAAAGGTATTAAAGCAAGGGGGAGAGTTAATCAGTACCGTTTTTATCCTACAGAAAGCTCGAGGGGACTTCTTGTTGTGTGTCCTTCCTTTTTGAAGAGGACTATGAAATTAGGAAGGTGATGCCATGACTTGCACGTAAATTGGATTTAAGTAGGGGAGGGCTGTGTAAAGTCACCAGTCTCACTTTCTCCTCCATAGCCATTTGTGTCCAGTGGCAAGACATACATCAGGACAAATGGAAATGGCCCCAGATACAGTGGGAGACTTGGCCTTTTAAAATTAAGGTCTTTACCAGGCCTCAATTTGACTGAGGCAAAGCCCATTCAGTGATTAAGGCTAGGTAAGAAATGAAGCAAAGAATGGCCTCTTTTACCTAGTTAAAAAATAAAATAAAATCAATCTGGGAGGGGAAGACTTTCAGGATTTCTGACCAAAACAGAAATAATTGCTATTTATACTCACCCTGCACATAAAGGTCCAAACAATGACCATGCAAAGGCTTGGGCTGGGACATATTTTTGACCAATCAGCAAGAACCAGAGTGAATTGGGTTTAAAGCTTGGTCTTTAGGAAAGAAACCTAGCCCATAAATTCCAAGATATCTTGTTAGGTTTTAGCCATCCAAATTTATATTCCTTTGAGCAGAGCACCTGCAGGTAAGGGTATGATACCTTATGTGGACAGAGGAAGAGGAAGGAGGGGAGGGAAGGGAAGGGAAAAAGAAAGGAAAATGGAAAGAATATAAGAGAAAGGGGAAAAGGAAAAGGAAGGGGAAGGAAAGGATGAAAGAGGGAGCTGCACTGCCCAACTGGAACTGGCCACGCAGGTCCCCAGAAGGCAGCTGTGACTACTCACAGATTGTTCTTTGTCCTTCATTCTCAAAGAGGACCATTTCATCAGGAAGGTGATGTCATGATTTGCAAGTGAATTGGATTTAAGTGAGGGAGGGGCTGTGCAAAGTCACCAGCCTCACTTTCTCCTCTGGAGCCATCTGGGTCCAGTGGCAAAATATAGATCAGGACGACTGGAGATTGCCCTTTCAGGGAGACTAAGGACATCATCAATGATAAAGATATCATCAGTGACCATTAAGAGAGAAATTTCTCTAGAATGTCAGGGAAAGAAATTAGCCTTTAAATGTTTGAAGAATACATAAGTCATTTAAATTTCTTTTTACCTCAGTTTCTCATTCTATAAAATTAAAGTTTTGAATTATATGATCTCTAAAGTTTCCTTCAATGAAATTAAGGCTTTGGGCCTTGATTGCTTTTTTTTCCAAGAAGTTTGGCAATGAAATAGAGGAGGGCAATGGAACAGCATCTCAAAGAAAATAGAGGATTTGTTTGTTTAGGGTAGTCAGGTGGAAAGGAAACAATAGAAGAGGAAAGACTGAAGATGCATGAGAGAGGGGAAGGAAGACTGATAGCCAGGTTGGAGAGCACAAGATTAAGCATCTGACTGAAAAAAAATAGCTCTAGTGCAGAGCAAAGCTAGCTCCACCTCTAAGATGGGAAATAAAAAGAATTAAAGATCTAGAAGTTATGTTAGACAACCAAGTCCAATCCTCTCATTTTCATATGAGGAAAATGAAGTCCAAGAGAGTTAAAGTGAGTTGCCCAGGGTCAGGCAGCTAGTAAAGGTCTAAGGCAGGACTGGTACTCAGGTCTTTCTGATGGTAAGCCCCATACTCTATCCAGCTGCTGAGAAGTTCTGATGTGTAGAAGAGCAAAGGTAAAAGAACTCACAGTTGGTAGGCTTGATCTTCTCAGCTAAGCAGGGCCCTGGGTCATTTGCTCTAAGTATGGATGCCAGCAGAGTTGGTGGATTTGGAGGAAAGAGAAAAGTGTCTGGAAGAAGAGTTGGAGGAGACAAGAGAGAAAATTTTAAAAGAGCTGAAGAATACTGCTGAGCATCAGTGAGGACCAAGAGAGGTTAGGCAGCCTAAATTTATGACTGAAGCCAGCTCTAATTTTGAGTCTTTCTCCAGGTACTGGCCAATGGCAAATGGAGAAATTGGCTTAAACTTTAATTTTGAATCCAAGCCAGTTTGGGATTAAGGTGAAAGAGGATTAAAAATTCAATTTCCTTTCTCTTACACATTTCAATTCTTAGTTTCCAATAGTGCTAAAACGACTAACACGGCCAAGAACACAAGTACTGATCTGCGTTGTCAGTCTGGGCTCATAGAAAATGGGGCCGTTGGTCTGAAGGAAATTTGACATATTATTCCTCTCCTTTAGCTTTTCTTTATTTTAGTTTGGTTTCCATAGGAAATGGCAATATTTGCTGCAGACAGATGCCTGTATTCTAGTAGCCTGATGAGGTGGGAAGAAGGAGGTGTGGAGAGAGTTAGAGGGGGCACTGTGACCAATGTAAATCTTGTGGGAAAAACAACATTTTAGTAGGTCTAATACTTTCTGAAAACTGTTTTTGAGGCTTCTTGAAAAGGTAGTTTTTCTGTATTCCCACCACAGCAGGCACCTCTGTGAATGATGCAAGAATTCCAGCCAGACCAGGATTTGAATACATTTGGGACCGTCATCCAAAAACAACTACAGGCTCTTTTGAGATTTGGTCAATACTAATCATGTTCACCAAGGGAACACATGCTTTCTTTGAAGCTGCATATGCTATTCATTCAAGTTAAAATTATCTGCATTAATCATGCCTCCAGAGCCATATTCTCTGTTTGACTCTAAGACAAGATTTTTACAGTTCAAACAAGTGCCTTTTCCAGTCCTATTTCATACTCGTGATGATAGCTGGCATTTACATAATACTTTAAGGTTTGTAAAACCCTTTACCTTATTTGAGCTTCAGGATAGTCCTATGAAATAGTGGCTGTTATTTTTTTTAATTTTTATTTCATCATTTTATTTGATATTTTAGTTTTCAACATTGATTTCCACAAGAGTTTAAATTACAAATTTTCTCCCCATTCCTACCCTCCCCCTACTCCAAGATGGCATATATTCTGATTGCCCCATTCCCCAGTCATCCCTCCCTTCTGTCACCCACTCCCCTCCATTCCCTTTTCTCTTACTTTCTTGTAGAGCAAAATAGATGTTTACACCCCATTGCCTGTATATCTTATTTTCTAGTTGCATGCAAAAACTTTTTTTTGACATCTTCTTTTAAAATTGAATTCCAAATTCTCTCCCCTCTTCCCTCCCTACCCACCCTCCCTAAGAAGGCAAGCAATTCAACATAGGCCACATGTGTACCATT
>JAQQSZ010016839.1:0-10933 GCA_028646595.1 Phalanger gymnotis
TTCCACTCAAAAGAAACAAAAGCCATGCTAATGAGACAATTTTGCTTAACAACACAGAGATGTGGAGGAATAGAAGATGCATAGAAAGTGGTCATAAAAGTCTCTAACTCAGAAACTGGAGTTCTTAAAATAACCTAAATCTTTCCTATGGGAATGATTGGAGAACTGCTTCAGATATGACAAAATTTTTGGAGGGGAATATCTTTCTACTCTTTAAAATAACCTAATTATTAGAAGTAGGACAATAGGCCCTTACACCAATGCAAAGACAGACATTTATCTAAATACTGAGTTTATCCCCTATAGGAAATTGCCATTATACTCAAGACATCCAATTGTCCTAAAAGGAAATTGGCACCCTAACTTACATGTCCCATGGAAATGCAATAAGTGTGTCAGGTGTCAGATACAGAAAAGTGAAGATGATTGCTTGAGAGCTTCAGAAGTCCTGTATTTGAAGTGTTGGCTATGTTAAAAATGAAAAAAAAATCTGTGTTACTGAGCCCAACTGCTTGAGAGTACTGTATAATCAATTTAGAAGCATAGAAAGTACTGTGGACTTTCACTTCAAGTTCTTAACAACCCAAGAGGAAGGTGAAACTTTTCTCAATAAGTACAGAGGTGAGAAAAGGAACTGCCAAAAGAGGTGATTAAAGACAGCATTAGAGCCATGAATTATTCTCTAGACATGTACAAGTGCTTAAAGGGACCTAATATGATGAACTTTTATTGAAGCATCTTCAGTTGTCTCAAAACAAAGCATGATCATGCTCCCAATGACTTTCAAGGGATAAAATTGTTGAAGCAGAGAAAGAAGGAAGGACAGAAGGAAGGAAGGAAGGAAAGAAGGAAGGAAGGAAGGAAGGAAGGACAGAAGGAAGGAAGGAAGGAAGGAAGGACAGAAGGAAGGAAGGAAAACAAGTCAGGGAAGACTGTTGCTGGAAAAAGATGAAACTAATGAAATTTAAGCAAGTAGGTTTCCATGCTCCCAATCTAGGTTGGAAGCCAGTATGAAAGAAGATTTGAAGAAATGAATTAAAATCTCTAAAAACTTCATTAAAGGAAGCTTTTTATTTTCCCACTTCTGGAATTGGGGGACAATTCAAGTTTAAGGATCAAGGAATAGGGTCAAAGGATCTGTTGTATGAAGTGTATGTAGCAGAGGCAATGACAGGTCAATTATTGACAGTATGAGCAAGATGATTATGCACATTTTGAGTCTAATAGGAATAGACCTTGATTAATCACTATTCCTAAACCCATTAGGGTAAGATTCAGAGGACCATGGGTTGAAGTAACTCTATAAATAGAGGAAATAGAGTTTTCGTTTACATATCAGAGTAGGTCCAAGGTCATACGCACACACACAGATATGTATATGTGTGTACATATATATATATATATAATTTATCTTTAATTTATGCAATAAAATAATTATTTTATAACAGTACAATAAAAAGATAATTGTATATGAAACTGTAAATCTTTTATGTACAACTTGCTATTCTTTTTAAATATATAATGGATTAATCATATAAATTTCTTTTTTTTTCCTTTTTTTTCTTCCCATCATAGAGATGGCTAACATTAGATACAAATATGTATGTGTGTGTGTGTGTGTGTGTGTGTTTGTGTGTGTATAAGCATTCTATATATACTTCTACTAATAAGTTGTTTCTCTGGGTGGAGACATTATCTTTCTTCATATGTCCTTTGTATTTAATTTGGGTATTTATAATAGTCAAGTACTTATTTGCTCAAAATTCTTCTTAAAACAATATTGCAGTTACTGCATGCAATATTTACTTGGTTCTGCTAATTTTATTCTTCATAATTTCATGCAGGTCTCTCCATGTTTTTCTAAGATTATGAAACTCATCATTTCTTATAAAACTTTAATATTCAATCAAAATCATATACCACAACTTGTTCAGCCATTCCCCAATGGATGAGCATCCCTGCAGTTTAGAACATATAGACTGTTTTCCTTTTTTTCCCCTAATCATCTTTGGAAACAGACCTAGTAGTGGTATTGTGTGGTCAAAGAGTATAAGTAGTTTAATAATCCTTTGGACATAATTCCAAATTGTTCTCCAAAATGGTAGAATCAGTTCACAATTCTACCAACAGTGAATTACTGTTTCAATTTTTCCATATTCCCTTCAACATTTGTCACTTTCCCCTTCAGTCATTTTAGCCATTTTAACTATTTAAATACAAAATGATATCTCAAGCTTGTTTTAATTTGCATTTCTTTAATCAACAATGCTTTAGAACATTTTTACATGACTATAAATTGTTTTGATTTCTTTATCTAAAAATTGCCTGCTCATATCTTTTTTATAATTTATCAACTGGAGAATGACTCATATTCTTATATATTTGACAAAGTTCTTTATACATTTGAGATGATACCTTTATCTGAGAAACTGTCTATATGTTCCTCCAACTTTCTGCTTTTCTTCTGATCTTGGCTACATTTATTTATTTGTAGAAACCCTTTTTAATTTAGTGTAATCAAAATTATCCATTTTATACCTCACTCTTCTCCGTATCTCTTGTTTATTTATAAATTATTTGTCTGTCTATAAATCTGATAAGTAATATATCCCATGTTCTTCAAATTTTCTTGTAATATTCTTTTTATATCTACTTCATGTATCCATTTTTACCTTATCTTGGTAAATTCTGTAAGATATTGATCTATGCCCAGTTTCTACCAGTCTGCTTTCCAACAATTTTTTTAAATCAAATAATGAATTCTTATCTCCAAATCTTGTCTTTACACTTGTCAAATAAAAAGTTACTGTATTTATTTGCCGCTGTAAATTGTATGTCTACTCTGTTCCATTGACCTACCTTTTCTATTTCGTATCCAGTACCAGATGATTTTGATAATTACTGCCTTTCAATATAGTTTAAGATTTGTTACTCCTAAACTTCCTACCTTTACATTTTTAATTAGGTTTTTTGATATCCTTGATTTTTTTTTTGTTCATCCAAATGAATCTTATTATTTTTTATTCAATAAAATATCTAATTTAATTGGGATTACACACACACACACACACACACACACACACATATATACACAAGTTTACATCCCCTCATCTTATATCTCACTGTGCAGTCACAGTAGATGTTTACTATTTAAGCAAACATGTTTATATTATATATACATATAATATCTGATATATATTATAGATATCTTGATATCTATAACATATAATATATTCATTATATAATTTATAATGCTGCACAAGCATGGTAGAGATGTTTTGAACCATGAGCCTGGGAACTCATATCCTAATACCTGGGAAATACAGATTGTTCGGGCCACAGATCCTGGGAGACTGAACTCTAAGAAATAATAACAAAAATCCACTTTACACACACTAAAATCTACCTTACTGACACTAAAATTAGCCTTCAGAACCATAAAATTAAGATAACTCATTTTTCACAGTTTGTCATTCATCATTGAGTATCCTCAAAATCTTGAAATGATCCATGAAGATTTGTACAAGTAACCAGAGTACACTCAACTTTGCTGGCTAAATGCATACTCTTAGTATACCTGCCACCTCATATTAATTCTAGTTCTCCTTATGCTCTCTAAATCAAGTTTCACACTAAAGGGAAACCTGTGCCCTCTGGAAATACTAAAACACTGCTGAGGTCCTGCAGTGGAAAGTCACTTAGAATACCAGACCCTAACAAACCCTCAAAGCTCTCTCAACTTCCACAGCACTATGAGATTCACTAATCATTCTTTCTCATTCATGTTCTCACATTCATTCTCTAATCCTATTTTCCATGTCTGCCTAGTTACTATTAAAGTACTGATTCCTATCTCTATCACTTACCAATATCAGAAGAATATCCTAATTGTTCCTTTGTAGTCTTGGGCAGGGGATAATCAATGTTAACAGCTATGAACCCTCTGAAATTGGATGCTCAGCTGCCACCTCTTCAGAATCTATCAATCATCATCACTGCAAAAATCTGAGAGAGAAATCCCCTCCTGCTGAAAGATCTTCTAAGGAACAAACCCAGTATTAGATCAGTGGACTTTTCTCTGCATATGTAAATTATAGGGTGTGAGAAATTCCCCTATAATATTCACCTCCAAAACTTCATTGAAAAATTGGTCTCTTTTATCTGGATGAAATTTCATAAACCTGAGGAAGCACATGATAGAACTAATAGTTAAAAGCATTTTAAATAACTATGGTAGAATACTCATGAAACTGTTGTGAATTGTTACTGAATAATGTACCCCATTCTATATTATTGGTAGAAAATAAGAATGAGAAAGTAATAATGTTAGTGGATTATTAAAGTGTGATTGAATTAATTAAAATAGAACAAGGAAAGGAAATTCGAATGTGTGAAAAATAAGTGATGTGAATTCAGCTGAGAAGGGTAAATTAAATCCACAGTATAGGTGGTTAGAACCGTGAGTCTCTATCTGGGTTTGAGAGAACTAATGGCAAAAATTAGCTTTATCATCTCAGCAATGAAGTAGTGTGTTTTAGCTATGGAAGGAGGCATATGTTGTCTGACATGGACAAAGTTTTTTTTTTCCTTAACCTTGCTTCTTTGTCATAAATGGAGTTTCTAATGTCAAGGGGTGAGTCATTGGGAAGTAACAACAATGTTTATTTTTTTCAATTTATTCTTTTATTTTTAGAACAGGGATATTTTTTAAAAAGAAGAAAGAAAACTGAAAATGAATTGTCATTCAGGATGCTGTAGAATAAATGGAATGTAGATTTGAGTTTCAATTGTAAGTAGTTTATTTCTAAAACTAGAACTGTTATGACTAATATGGAAAAATGTTTTGCATGACTGCCCATGTATAACCTTATATCAATTTTCTTGTCTTCTCAATGGGGGAGTAGGAAGGAGGAGAAAATTTGGAACTCAAAATTTAAAAAAAAATTAATGTTAAAAATTGTTTTTACATGTAACTAGAGAAAATAAAACACTAAGTAAAATAATAAAAGAACTCTCATTACTACTTCTACTACTCATACTATAGTTCCAAAGTTATTTCAGTGACAATATATTTCCATGAACTACTAGTATTCTGCTATGCCATTGACAAGTTTTTTTTTTTCTCTCTGGGATTAAACATTCTTTTTTGCAATGGTTATAAGGAAGAGTAAATGGAAGGAAACAAGCTTTTACTAAGTACCTACTACATGCTAGGCACTTTATAACTATTAACTCATTTGATCCTCATAATAACCCTGTTAGATGTTATTGTTATTCCCATTTCACAGATGAGGAAACTGAAGTAGGTAAAGGTTTAGTGACTTGTGCAGGCTCACACAGCTAGTAATTATCTGAGATGAGATTTCAACTCCGTTTTTCTTGACTGGTTTTAATGCTCTAACCATCACACCATTAAGCTGTCTCTTACATAACTATTAAGGGCATTAAAAGGTACTTATATTTTCCAAGGGAGAAAATACATATTTACATAGTAACTATTATCTGCCAGACACTATGCTAAGTGCTTTGCAAATATCACTTTTGACTATAACAACCCTGTGATGAAGGTATTGTTATTATCCTCATTTTACAGTAGAAGAAACTGAGACAAGTAGAGGTTAAATGTCTTGCCTATGGTCACACACCTAGTAAACGTCTGAGGTCAGATTTGAACTCAGATCTTCCTGTCTCCAGACCCAGAGCTCTATCAACTGTACCACCCAGCTGTCTCATAATAAAGAGAAACCTCTTATTGATTGTGATATGTTTAAAGGTTTGAAGATATGAGGTGGGAAGACCATGAAAGTTGCTTAACAAAGATAAAGCTTGCACTTCCAGTAGTGAGAGGAAGAATGAAAGGAATGTTGAATGAGAAGATCTAGCTTCAAATCCCAGCTCTACCATTTACTACTTGGTGATATTGGACAAGTCACTTAGCCCTTTTGGCTTTTTATCAGAGAATTTAATGGTCTCTAATTTGTTTTTCATCCCTAAATCTATAATTCAGTGCACCTGGTTCATAGTTTCTTACTTGTTCCCTACAGAGAATGATCCTCAGCTATGATCAACTTAATGTCTGGGCCTTTGTATTTGCCTCCTACTACCATTTATGATTTCACACAGCCCGGATTCTACTATCGAGGATCTCAATCAGTAACTGATTTTCCCCACATGGAGGCATACATGTGCATTACTTTTTTCAGGTTGTTTCCCTTTTAAAAGTCAGTTATGGTGAGAATGGACCCATGGTCTAGACATTTGATTAATATACCATGCCCTCTATCTCCTGAAAGAAGTTAGCCTCAGATAAATCCTGAATGGGCCTTTGATGTGGCATTTATGACAAGCACGCACCTGCATTTCCCTGGTGATCAGGGATATCCACCTCATCAGTGCAGTCTGTTAGATGAACAAATACACATGCTGACCTTTCAATAGCATCACTCCTATTAGCTAGCTATATCATGAAAGGGAGAATGAGAAGAAAAGCAAAAAAAATGGATGGAGGGGGTACAAATAAGGATTCAGTTCTCTTATACAAATAAAAATAAGAACCAGAATCTATTGTGTCTCCTTTGGAGAGAATATGAAGGGAAAGAACATTTATATTGTGATTACTATATACCAGGCACTGTATTAAGAATGTTAACAAATATATTTTGAGATCCCTGCCTGTTCTGAAGGTACTAGGATAGTGACATTAGATCTCTTGGCAAGATGGCTGAAATGTTAAGTTCAAGGGTATGATATTGCAAAGGCATAGGATACAAAACTATCAGCTGAGTGTGAGGAGGCATGGCCTGGCAGCTGCAAAGATCTTTGCCTTAGAAAGAGTCATGGACCTGGTTAGAAGGGAGAGATTATAATTCTACAAAATATAGATTTTACATCATCTGAATGGCAGAAGGCTGAATTATTTAAGCACTGTCTTTCAGAGTCCTTATTCCATAAATGGAATAAGGGGGTGGCATGTTTGTGATTCCCTGACAAGATGTGGAGAGCAAATTTGGCCTAAGGATCAGGCATTTTATTCATTTGGATGAGGAACTATGGACCCGAATTGCCCAGTTCTACCTTTAAGAGTTTGCCTATACTCTCCTCATTGGCTTAATGGGGCTTTTCCTCTTCTTCTTCTAGGATCTTGGAGGTGAAGATTGGGAATGGGTGTAGTTTGATGGTAACCTAAAGTGTTCAGAATGTAGATGCTAAGTCCTCCTTTGGCTGCAGGTCAGGCTGGTAGAGGAACTAAAATAATCACCAAGTTTGGAGACAGCAGTAATCAACAACTGTACCGATATAACCAGAGGTTAGTGTTAAGCACAGTAACATGATAGTTGCTGAGTCATGGCCATCATGCCATGATGAGTGGCATCACTCATCATGCCATGATGAGTGGCAACATCCATGATGCCCATGGATAGTTATGCTATATCTTAAAGTGATACAGTTACAGAGATGAGAAGATTGTACTCTAATATGAGGCAATGGAAGGCTGTGGCACCTGAGCGATAATAGTTCATTGGCCTCTTCTCTATTAGGAGTAAATTATATAATTTATCACTGATATAACTTCTGTGTACCTCTTGGTTGTCAATATGGTTGGGTCTACATTTCTTTAGATTCTCAAGTGGGAGGATTTCATTCATATTTACACATTTCTTTAGACTCTCAAATGGGAGGATTTCATTCATATTTACAAATTAATGCAAAACACTAAGTAATTGAAAAAATATGATAAGATAGCCTACTGAGACAAGCTGTTTTCTTGGATGATATCCCTACATATATAAAATGTGGAGCTATTTCTACAATCACTGGTAACAACTGAGAATCATAGTCTATGAGAGCAGACAGTAATATAAGGAAAAAGCCATAGAGTTTAATATTCATGATATGAATAATTCCTGAGAGCACTTAAAGAAAACAACTTTATCTTTATTATATTTTTCATCTATCTATCGATCTATCTATCTATCTGCCTGTTTCCCTAATTACTTATATTAAATTTGTTAGGAATTCCTATTTTATTATTATTTTGTGTTTTGTGTCTTCAGAAAATGGTGACTTTTTTGAGATTTTTTATTTTTAGTTTACAACCATCGGTTCTACATAATTTTGAGTTCCAGATTTTCCTCCTCACCCTCTGCCACCTCCCTCCCCAAGATGGCATGGAATCTGTTATATCTTCTACATATAACTTTGCATTGAACTTATTTACACAATAGTCAAGTTGTAATGAAGAATTAGGACCAATGGAATGATTCAAGAGAAAGAAGAAACAGAAAAAAAAACCCAAAAATAAAAACAAAAGATAAAAAAAGGAAAAAAAGAGGTGAGCATAAACTGTACATCAATCTGCATTCAGACTCCATAGTTCTTTCTCTGGATATAGATAGCATTCTCAATCGCGGGTCCTTTGGAGTTGTCTTTGCACCTTGTATTGCGGAGAAGAGCAAAGTCCATCACGGTTAGTCATCACAGAATCCTTATATCTGTGGTTGTGTATAATGTTCTTCTGGTTCTGCTCTGTTCACTCAGCATTATATTGTCTAGGGTTTTCCAGGTTATTATGAAGTCTGTATCACCCTCATTTCTTATAGCACAGTAGTATTCCATTAACTTCATATACCATAACTTGTTCAGCCATTCCTCAATTGATGGGCAACCCTTTGATTTCCAATAATTTGCTACTACAAAAAGAGCCTCTATAAATATTCTTTTTACACATGGGTCCTTTTCCCACTTGTGTTATCTCTTTGGGGTACAACCCTAGAAGTGGTATTGCTGGGTCAAAGGGCACAGTTCCAAATTGCTCTCCAGAATGGTTGGATCAATTCACAACTCCACCAGCAGTGTAACAATGATCCAATTTTCCCACATCTTCTCCAGCATTTATCATTGTCTGGTTTTGTCATTTTAGCCAATCTGATAGGAGAGATGTGGTACCTAAGAATTGTTTTGATTCACATTTCTGTAATCAGTAGTGATTTCAAGCATTTTTTCATATACCTATCAATATCTTTAATTTCTTCCTCTAAAAACTGCCTGTTCATATCCTTTGACCATTTCTCAATTGGGTAATGACTTGTATTCCTATATATTTGGCTGAGTTCCCTGTATATTTTAGAGATGAGGCCTTTATCAGAGACATTGTTTGTAAAGATTTCCTCTCAATTTTCTGTTTCCCTCTTCATTTTGTTGCATTGGCTTTATTTTAATAAAAAACCATTTCAATTTAATATAATCAAAATTAACCATTTTGCATTTTGTAATGCTCTCTATCTCTTGTTGTGTCATGAATTCTTTTCTTTTCCATAAATCTGATAGGTAAACTATTCCTTGCTCTTCCAAATTACTTATAGTGTCAGCCTTTATTCCTAAATCATGAACACATTTTTAGTTTATTTTGGTATATGGTGTAAGATATTGGTCTATGCCTAGTTTCTGCCCAACCATTTTTGAATTTTCACAGCAGTTTTTGTGAAATAGTGACTTCTTAACCCGGAAGCTGGATTCTTTGGGTTTATCAAAGAATAGATTGCTATAGTTGTTGACTTCTGTGTCTTCTATACCTATCCTATTCTACTGATCCACAACTCTCTTTCTTAGCCAGTACCACATAGTTTAGATGACTGCTGCTTTATACTACAGTTTAATATCTGTAATAACCCACAAAATAGCAGAGAGAAGCAGGTATCCAGCCCAGGACAGCCTGGATGTTCACTGGGTGAGGTCTATCACTCATGGAACTGGGAGCAGAGGGGAGTGGAGGGGAGAGGAGCCCAGCATTGGTGGTGGCAGGACCAACCAGAACAGCCCTGAATCAGTTGGCTGTGGCAGTTACCAGACTTTTCAACCCACAAAAACCAAAGAAAACAGAGAAGGTTAGTGGGAAAAGGTGCAGGTGACAGGAGTTGGCAATTTGGCCACCACCCAGGGAGCAGCTGGGATGGTGCAGCTACAGACCCACAGCTGCAGTTGCTTCAGGCCCCAGGCCCACCTAGTGGGAGGAATTAAGTGGTGGATCACAGCATGAGTGCAGAGCCAGCTTAACATCTGAGTGCAGTCCAGGTTGGTGGTTCTTGGGGGAGGTGGAGCACTGGCGTGGCAGAGCTGGCTGTAGAAATAGCTCTGAAAACAACAGCACATCCCCTCAAGCTTGGAACAAAGTACTCTTAACTCTACAAACAGTCATACCCCGCTGAAAACTCAAGGGTCAAGTAAGTTGGCTGGGAACATGGCCAGGCAGTGAAAACAGACTGAGATTCAGTCTCAGACTTTGGAATCTTCCTTTGGTGACAAGGAAGACCAAAACATACAGCCAGAAGAAGTCAACAAAGTTAAAGAGTTTACATCAAAAGTCAAAGTATGGATTTTCAATAAAATAGAGGACTTTCAAGCTTTCTCAGTGAAAAGATGAGAGTTGAATAGAAAATTTGACTTTCAAATACAAGAATCAAGAGAAGCATGAAAAGATAGTCAAGAAAAAGAACAAGAGAAAGAAATTGCAAGAGACTTAATAAAGTTGAACTGTTTACATTCCTACATGGAAAGATGATGTGTATGATTCATGAGACCTCAGTATTAGGGTACCTGAAGGGAATATGCATATGCATATACATATATATGTATATATATATATGTATATGTGAGTGGGTATGTATGTATATATGTATATATATAGAGAGACACACACACACACACACACATATATATATATATATACATATATATATATATATATAGAGAGAGAGAGAGAGAGAGAGAGAGAGAGGGCACAGGGTGAGCTGAAGACGAAGGGAAGATATCTAAAATAAATAAAATCAAATTAAGGGATGAGAAAGGAATATATTGAGAGAGAGCGACAGAGAGAGATAGAATGGGGTAAATTATCTCACATAAAAGTGGCAAGAAAAAGGAGTCCTGTAGGAAG
>JAQQSZ010016840.1:0-10932 GCA_028646595.1 Phalanger gymnotis
AAAAAAAAAAGAAGGAAACACTGGACATAGTCTGGTAAATACTCTAGATTTAGAAAGAGCTGATTTCAAAATGTTGGCTCTGGAGAGTTTGGAGCAGAGATGTGCTAGTAAATGTTTAGCAATCAGCTCTCTGAGAGGGTGTACATACAACACACTTT
This sequence comes from Phalanger gymnotis, assembly GCA_028646595.1. Classification (NCBI taxonomy): domain Eukaryota; kingdom Metazoa; phylum Chordata; class Mammalia; order Diprotodontia; family Phalangeridae; genus Phalanger; species Phalanger gymnotis. The sequence continues at coordinate 159 of JAQQSZ010016840.1, forward strand.
TAAGTTTAATCTGTATAATTAATGATTTCTCTATCACTTTAAGTCTAGACAATCAGCAAAACAATAAATCAAGCCCTGATTTGTAGTGTTTGGCCAATTTCTGAGATATAAATAATCACAACAAAAAATTTAACAATCAGCTCTTGTGAACTCGTATGGCTTCAACAAACCCCAGATGAGAGGGTCTCAAGAATAAAATTCTGACAAACAAATTCAATGAGACCGAGTGAGAGATCATAGGATCATAGATGTGCCACCAAAGGCCATCTAGTACAGCCTTCTCATTTCACAGAAAGACGTCTAGAGACATTGAATGACTTTTCCAAGTTCACGTAGGTAATAAGTGACAAAGGTAAGATCATCCAAAAAAGTCAATGATAGGAGGCAAATAGTGGTGCTTGGCAGCTGCCTGCTGAATACAGAGTACAGAAATATATATATTTATTAACCTGACATTAATACCAAAGAGATCTACTATCTTCCTGGGGTATATACATCTGGGACATTTTGGAAAATCCCCGAAACCTTACCAAATCCAATATCTATTACCCAGTTCTGACACTTCATGAGGGAACAGATGATACTGCCATGAGGAACTGAGAAAGCATTGATAAGTATTACAGTCTTAAGGGAGAAAGTGGAATCTTCAAAGAGTTGCATATAAAATGGATTTATTCATGTGAGGAAATTCTGGGATCCACTAGTGGGGAAGGAGAGGAAAGCCTTCCACAGTTTGACATAGACCCTAGATTTGGGGAGAAGAAATTTCAAAGGTTAAATAAAAGGGAAGAGAGGTAGAATCTCATAGCTTAAAATTCTATAGAATGAATCAACTCAGGAGAGCTAGGAGTCTCTCAGGAATATAACTATGTAGACACAAAGATAAATAACTCTGATGTGTTCTTCCCCAAAATAGGGTACATATCAAATCATATCTGTTTCTCTTCTTCTTATAAATTTTAAGATGCAGTGGTCATTTTTCTCTAAGATTCTCATCATTTCTAGTAAATTAACCCATTCTTTGTCATAATCAGGAAAAGAATAGCAGTCTCCTTCTTTGCTTCATGTACCTTTTGAAGCATATTGCAAGAGAGCAGATGGTTTGGAAAAAAAATATGGGATTTTAGTGGCTTGCAAGCTTAGTATTAGAAAATGTTTGATATTTATGTCAACCAAAAAAGGCTTATGTAATATAAAAAATGAATGAATTAAGAGATTCTTGATGTCCAGAAAGAGGAAGTCTCATTGTAACTATACCTCAAATGTTTTGTTCTGTTATGGGCGCCTCATTTTAGGGAGGACACTGATAAGTTCAAAGCCTTGAATGATCATGGTAATGAAGGAATTTTCAAATGTGATTGCTGAGTCACCACTGGCAACCTTTGAAAAAACAAAGAGAATGAATGGGAGATGTCCCCCCAAGACTGGAGGTGTTGCGGAAATTAGAGAGCTGGAGTCAGGAACTCATGAGTGAAAATCTGGCCACAGATAGTTGTTTGCTAAGTAAACCTGTGCAAATCTCTTAACCTCTTGTCTGTCTCCGTTTACTCAATTATAAAATGGGAAACAAAATTGTATTTATCTTCCAGAATTTTGTGAGAATCAAATAAGATGACATCTATCAAGCACTAGTAAGCACTTAATAGTTTGTTCCCTTCCCTCCCCATCAATTTTTATGAAGGAAAAACATTTAGTCTCTAAAATGTAATGCAGTGACCTTAATGTCAATTGATAGTAAAACCCTAGAGTGGCTTTTTAAAGGGATTATTTGTCAACAATAGCATCAAGGACCACATATATGGTGTTGAAAGGGACCTCAGAGGTCACTGTTCCCATCTTATCATTTTATGGGTAACAAAAATAATGCCCAGAGAGTTCAACTGATGTGACCAAGGACACACAAGTGGTGTCAGATACGAGATTTGAACCTGAGCAATAAAAAAAGAAAACTGTGACCATCACTAGCCAGCTCGAGTTTATCAATAGTGAATCGTGACAGGCTAGCCTTGTTTCCTTTTTTGACAGGTTTATTAAACAGGTGGATCAGTAGAATGCCATGGAGGGAGTATACTTAGATTTAAAGAAGGCATTTCATAAAGTCTTGTGGACAGATATTAGAGATGGAATCTAAATGATAGCAAGGCCAGATGGATTTGGAACTGCTTGAACAATTGAAAGAATGGTGGTCAATAAATTAATGTCGGTCTAGAGGAAGCTCTCTGAGTGGAGTGTCCTAGTGTTCCCGTCATGGCCTTGTTCTGCTCAGCATTTTTATCTTTGACTTGGATGAAGGCATAGATAGATGCTTAGACAATTTAATTTATGGTTATTATTATTGTTGTTGGCATATTTTTAGCTTTTTTACAAAGGGGGCATTTATTGGGAAGATAGGGCAAGAATAGAAGTTTACCCCCAATACCTGGGAACATATTCTTGGTCCCTAGAGAGAATAGGTTCCAATATAATGCAGTTTCTGCAAAGCATTTGCTCCTACCAAGTTGACTTTTGAATCTAGCTTATCCAATGGACAGAGTTGTTCCTCTGCTTGTAGGGCCTAGCCTCTTGATTGAAGGGGTCAGTCTACTGCTGGGCTGGGTCTCAGAGCCCTCCTAGCTGCTCTCGAACTCTGGCATAGACTCTGGCTCCCACACGTCTGGTGCTTCTCTATTCCAAGGCTTCAACAATCAAGATGGTAGCTATCTCCATTGCTCCTTCATCTACATGAAGGAAAGAACAATTGCAATGAGGTGATGGACAGAGGCCCATATTGATGGGCTACTTGCTGGTCCCTGGTGGGGAACCCCCAAGACCTCTCCCTGTCTAGAGGCTTATAACATGTCTGTCTCACCCAAACACAACCATGGAAGAAAGAATGATGCATATACAATTTGTACATGAATAAGAAACTTTTCCTCAGGCAGGTATTTCAAACCTCCTACATATTACTTTACCCCCCAAAGCACACACACACACACACACACATGCACACATAAACACAAGCATACGTACACACGCACATATACATGCACACATATACACACATGCACATATACACATACATGTATGTGTACACACATATACACGCACACACATACACTCTAGCCAAATTGGCCCGTTAGCTGTTCCCTGAATTAAACATTCTGTCTCATGTTTCCATGCCTTGCTGGCGGCTGCACCCCTCCCCCATGCCTAGAAAGTACTTTCTCTTCTACCTTTTAACATTGTGAGGTTCTGTTCAGGTGCCACCTACATAGTGAAGCCTTTTCTGATTCCCACATTTCCTTCTCAAAATACCTTGTGTTTAATTATCTGAGTGCCTGTTTTATCCCCTGTCCATTAGGATATAAGCTCCTTGAGGGCAGAGACAATTTCATTTATCTTTTTATCTCTAGTGCCTGAAAGAGTTCCTTGTACATATTGTGCAACAAATATTTATTAAGATTAAGGAAGACTGTGTGGGGCATGTAGTAGTTTTTCCCCAAGTTTTTAAAGGGATTTCATGTATAAGATAGATTAATTTCGTGTAATAACTGATATGCCTGGGCATAAGAAGGCTGGAGGGCTCACCATCTACCATGAAAGGGCCCCTAGCTCTGGTCTTGTTCCTTTAGCTTTTCCCTGGGCCCTCAGTGTGAGGGCACAAAGAACCAGAGACACTAAGAAAAGAGACTGATCCCTCCTTTTAAAGGAGAATTACTTAAAGCTTATGTCTAGGGCCTCCTCAAAAGAGAGTAGAAACTTACTCAGTGTATAATGTAGACCATGTATAGGACAGCTATTTTTTTCTTCACTTGGAATATAAATGTATAAGGCACAAAAGAGTCATGAGCTCCCATCAACAAAGAATTAAAATATGACAAAGCAATCCATAACTTTCTATTATTCTCTCCTTGGAGTTTGATATTTAAGGCATGGAAACATATGACATTTAGTGAAACTGTTGAATAGACCTTTCACCTTTATTTTGGCTCTGCATTGTTCACCAGCCTGTGCAAGGTTCATGTCTTCTGGACATAGAGAGAAAAAGGTTGGGTATATAGGTGGGAAAGAGGGGGGAGTGGAAGGAGAGAGAGGCAGAAAGAGAAAGAGAGATATAGAGAGAAGTTTACTGAGAGCCAGACATGGTAGCACAAGCAAGCTTTCAATTACAGATACCAGGGAGGCTGAAGCTGTCATCTCTCGAGGTCAGGAGTTTTGGGTTGCAGTGGGCTGTCAATATGGTGTCCACACTGACACTGTTATCAATATAATGAGCCCCCTAGGAACAGTGGAGGGAGGGAAGCACCAGATTGTTTAAGGAAGGGGGAACAAATTAGATTCAGAACAGGGTAGATCAAGTCCTGAATGCTCATCAGGCCATTAGAAACCTCTGTCCTTCTAGCCTAGAAGAGACAAGGAGAACAAATCTTAAAATAATAAAACTAAATAAAAAGTTTACTGAGTGAATAAGTCTTCTCACTAAAAGGGCAGTAAAGGCAATGCTTCATTGTCTGAAACCAACTCCTCCTTCACCCAGCCAGAACCCGTGTGCCCCCTGGAAGTGGCCCTGGGTCCTGAATATGAGAGATCACTTGTTCGTTACCATTATGCTTTTATTGTTTGACTCTAGGTGGCAGAAGTAGAAATAATGAATGAGAATTATAGGGAGTTAGAGCTAAACCTTTATGTAAGGAAAAGCAGAGTTGTCCAAAGTAAAATAGAATTGTTTTCCCATCACTGGTGTTCTTCGAGATGAGGCTGGATGACTGGTTGAGGATGCAGTAGAAGATATTTCAGTTCAGGTAAGATGCCCTTACTTAAGTCTCTTCTAGCTCTTAAGATTCCTATGATTTTCCTTCCTTCCTTCCTTCCTTCCTTCCTTCCTTCCTTCCTTCCTTCCTTCCTTCCTTCCTTCCTTCCTTCCTTCCTTCCTTCCTTCTTTCCTTCCTTCTTTCCTTCTTTCCTCTCTCTCTCCCTCTTTCTCTTTCTTTCTTTAAATTTTTGGTTAGGCAAGCAGGATCACACAACTAATAAGTGGCAAGTGTCTGAGGCCAGATTTGAACTCAGGTCAGGGCTGGTGCTCTATCTGCTCTATGATTTCTTTGCATCCTACTTGATGTGAAACAGTTTTAATTCAAACCTTCTCTCATTGCCCGAAATACGTCATCTTGTGTTAAATCATGTTTCCTACAAGAGTCCAAGGAATATTGACCTATGCTATATCAGCAGGAAATGTGAAATGAGGGGAACTAGGGGAAGAGGGCACAATTCTGGAACCACCTGACCCCAGTAATAAATACATCAGTGATACAATCCGGGTGTCCTGGATTTATTTCCATTTCTGTCACAGGATATCTATGTGTGTATATGTTTAAATAATGCAACAAACACTTCAGTATAGGTAATTCGTCAATACATCTTGAGTCATTTAGCAAATACAATCTAAGCCCTAAAAGTATGCTTACATTAAAATATACATGTAAGTGTTCACACACACACACACACACGTGTATACTCACACACACACACACCCAAATCCCAACTAGATTACACTTCCTGAAATCATATCTTGATTTCTGACCCATGTCAAAATGGGTGGGAGCTAGTAGGTAAGGGGAGTTCATGTTTTTTTCCATGTCAGCTGCTTAAAAAGCAAACAGAGTTTGATTCGGTTCACTCCTCTTTTGAAACCTTTTTCAGACGGGAATTCCAGGCTCGGCGTGAATTGATGAATCTTTTTTGTGTGTGCCTTAGTCCACAGAGCTGTGCTTGTGTGCCTTAGTCTGAAAGATGATCTCTCTGTACAGCGTCATGCATACCTTCATGGGACACCCATGAAGTAACAGCTCAGATTTCTCCATTACATTTTCTGTCTTTTGACTTTATATACCCATAAGGATTATTTGTCAAAAAAGGATCCCAAATCTCACTCTGCTATTTTGCAGTGTACCTTGAAAGTAATAATTTGGGGGTAGAAGGGAGGGTGGATAGAGGTCAGGGAAAAGTAAGTCATTTAAAATGTACTTCTTGAGTGCCAACTACATGCAGATCATCTGGTATATTGTAATAAGTAATTTTTTAAAAAAGGAAACAAAATCCATGTCCCAACCCTTGAGATTCTCAAGTTTTAATTCTATTTTCCAAAAGTTTTTGTATTTAGACCAGCAGTCAGCCATTTGTCTTGTGCCAGATAATTTTTAATAACATGAAACTGAGGTTGGGTGATGATTTCCTGAAGAGAGAATTCATACATGAGGGGTTAGGATAGATAAGGCTAAAGTTTCTGTGATTCTATGATTTTTTGAGTTGAGGAGAGAAATGTGCGTGAGAACAGTTGGTGGAGGGGTGTTGTTCCCAAAACCTTGATACTCAACCCATTCTCAAAAGTTTCCCATCCTCTGTTTGTTTTTTTTTAAAGCTTTTCACCAACAGGACCCTTCCTCCCTTTCCAGTCTCCTTTGCTCATATTTGCATACTCTATGATCCAGTAGCATGAGCCTTCGATGCTGTTCCCTTCCAGTCCCATCACATGAACTAGTTAGTCAATAAACGTTAATTAAGCACCTGATATATGCCAGTCATTGTGCTAAGCACAAAGAAGGGCAAAAAACAGGCCCTCCTTTCACAGTCCAACATGCAAACAATTATGTTTTTGTTGTTGTCCAATAGCGTCTGATTCTTTGTGATCCCATTTGGGGTTTTCTTGGCAGAGACACTAGAGTGGTTTGCCATATCCTTCTCCAGCTCATTTTACAGTTGAGGAAACTGAGGCAAACAGGATTAAGTGACTTGTCCAGGGTCACACAGCTAGTAACTGTCTGAGGTCAGATTTGAACTCATGAAGATGAGTCTTCCTGCCTCTAGGCCCAACATTCTATCCACTATGGCACCACCTAGCTTCCCTGGTTTCCCTGGCTTTGTTCAGTTCTCAGCTCAAACCTTATCTTCTGCAAGAAGCCTTTCTTAGTCTTCCTCAATGCTAGTGCCTTCCCTCTGAGATTAGCTCTAATTTACCTTGAATATACAGGGTGTTCCTAAAGTCTGGACACATAGGCAAAAAGTGCATATTTTCAAGAAATGAAATGAGTGAAATTTTCAACAACATCTTATTTAATTGGAATATTAACAAATAACATCTTCAATATGATTTCCATCATTTGTGATGCAAAAGTTGATGCGCTTTGCAAGATTCATGTGAACCCAATGCAATAACTCCGCGTTGCCATCAATTTTCCTATGAGTCCAGACTTTAGGAACATCGTGTGTATGTACATAGTTTTTTTTCTTTTGCAGTTTTCTCTCCCTTTAGAATGTGAACTCCTTGAAGGCAAGAACTGTTTTTGCCTTTTTTGTATCCCTAGCACTTAGCTCAGAGCCTGGCATATAATAAGCCCTTAATAAATGCTTATTAAGTTAACTTGCCAGTGCCCTCAATCACTTGGTTTGCCATAAGCAAATGATCTATTAAGCATGTCTGAGTACTTACTGCTGGGAGGATATCACGTCTTCCCTGACCACTCTTACTCACAAACTCTTCATATTTGTCATTCCTTATGATATAGTAACACTCCATTACATTCAAGTTATAAGGAGCTTATCAGGGGAATTATGGATCAAATTGCATTCCTCAGGCAAGATGATGACATTGCAGGGTGTGTCTTTTTGTTTGGAGACATCTATACATTCTATGTGTGCGAGCATGTTCACTAATACTATTCTGATTGAGATTTAGAGAATGGGGCTGTTGCTCAGTCATATCTGACTGTTTGTGACCTCATTTGGGGGCAAAGATACTGGATTGATTTTCCATTTCCTTCTCCAGCTCATTTTACATATGAGGAAACTGAGGCAAACAAGGTTAAGTGACTTGGCCAGGGTCACACAGCTAGTAAATGTCTGTGGCAATATTTCAACTCAGGTCTTCCTGACTCTAGGTCCAGTGCTCTATCTACGCCAACACTTAGCTGCCTCTAGCTTTCCAGAGTTGAGGCTGTCCAGGAAATCTCCCTCCTCTGGCTATAAGGCTAGGGAAATTAATACCTAGGGAATTTAAAATGCCCCTTCCTCCATTCAGGAGCTTAAGGGCAGGAATAGTTCTTTCAGCCTCATTCCTATTCCTCCAACTTGGACTATATACAAATATATGTCTACCCCTGCCATGTTCTTCTCTGGTAGGTTTCTGTTACTGCTCCTGGAAGGAGAAAAAAGGAGAAATCCCCTCTCTCCCACCTTCCATTTTCAAACAAAGATTCACTCTGCTGCCCTCCAGTCTTGAAGTCCAAGAGAGAGAGGAGAGAGAATGAAAAACTCAACCAACTCACTTTAATAAATCACAGAGGAGTAACTCATCTTAGTCAGGAAATTATACAACAGAAATCCTAGTCTTGGGCAGCTAGGTGACATAGTGGAAGAAAACTGGACTTGAAATAAGGAATACTCATCTTCCTGAGTTCAAATTCAGCCTCAGACACTTATTATCTGTGTGACTCTGGGCAAGTTATAGCCTCAGCTCTGGAAATTGCCTTGTGAGTAGTTCAGGTACCAGACTGTCTAGGGAGATTCAGTATGCTCTTTGGAGAAAAATGAGGATGATCCAGAGATGTTTTTGTTTCAGAGTCCTACTTGAAGAACAAAACCAGTGAGTGATTTGACTAGTGCAGGTACAATACTGTTTACTAAGCTCCTTGGGAGTCTAAATCACAGGGCGGCACTGAGATTTGGAAAGGATGCACAGGGCTCTCAGAAGGACAAAATCAGTGGAATGGTCATGGGTGGCTCCAACAGTAACCACAAGTTCAGTTCCCTTATGGGACAGCTTATGGTTCATTTAAGTACTTTATGTTCCTGTGTCTTTTTGTGTGCTTCTATGAATGCTGAGTATCTTACGCATTTTCTATGAGGGTGAAATAAAGTTTGTCCTTGGTCCGGCATCCATATTGTGTATTAAATGCCTTACAGACTTTGGATCACCTGTTGCCCACATTTGAAACAGACACAAGCAATTCCTAAGCTTTATTTTGGAAAATTTCCTGGGAAAACAATGAGCCAATGAGAAGGTGGCCCTAGTGAGTCCTTTCTTGATGGATTTAAGCATAGTCCCAGCAGTGGGATCTGAGTCAAAAGGCTTGAACAACTTCCTAGCTTTTCTTGACTAAATCCAAATTGTATTCTGAGAGAAATGAACCAATTCACCAGACTTCCAGCAGTGAATTCATGAGTCAACCTGCCCAAAGGTTCAACAATGAGCTTCATACCTCTGACCTTCCTTTCATATCTTTGACTCACATTTTAAGGTCAAATAATCGGGTGAGTCACACAGTGACTCCAGTGCTTAGCAGAGTGCCTAGCACATAGTAGGCACTTAATGTTTATTAATTGACTGACAGTGAAAGCCTAAACCAAATTTGGTCTCAAATCTCTGACTTGAGAACAAATGAAATAATAAAGTTCCTATAAAATATTAAGATTTAAAATAGGCATACATACATACACACACATATATATATATACATAAATTCTATTTTGACTTCTATTAAGTATAGGATTCAATTATATGAACAAGGGCATAAGAAAAGGTGGCACAGATAGGTGATGCAGTGGTTAGAGAGCAGGGCCTAGAGTCAGAAAGACTTGATTTCAAATACAGCCTTAGGCACCAGCTGTGTACCCCTGGGCAAGTCACTTAACATCTGTTTGCCTCAGTTTCCTCATCGGTAAAAATAGAGATAATAACAGCACCTGCCTCCCAGAGTTGTTGTGAAGAGCAAATGAGATAATTGTAAAGCACTTAGCACAGTGTCTGACACATAGTATTATATAAATGTGAGCTATTATTAAGAAAAATGGGCATGCGAGATGAAACAAACAACTTCAAAAGAGCAGAGCTGATTAGGAACTTTGACATACAAACACCAGAATCAAGGGAAACCAAGAAAGGTAAATTTATTGGAGCATTTGGAGGGGGCTGTATAATTATGTAGGGCTAACATTCTTAATGCAGGAGAAGAAACAATTGTCATTTTAGAATCTTAATATCTTCAAAGGGTATTGAGAGAGTTAAATGGGAAAAACAGAGTTAATACACCCCCATAACCTTTGTTTTTCTCATTAAACTACTTCAATAACTTTTGAAGATATTAAGGTTCTGAAGGTTTTAAGAATGGAAGAGAGGGAAAGCTGGGTAAAAGGAATACCCTAATGTAGAAAGAAGAAAAGGAATGGAACTTGTTATTTCTCATGATTAGGATCTGTGGGAAAAGTTCAGAAACATGGAGGAAGGACTATAAAGGGGAGCAGACATACCATGAAGCAAATGCTATGAAATAGAGATTCATGGTTTTCCTTCTCTTTTTCTGACTATTCCTTCTTTGTCTCTTTTTTTTTAAAAAAAAAATTATTTAATATACTTAGTTTTCAGTATTGATTTTCACAAGAGTTTGAATTACAAGTTTTCTCCCCATTTCTACCCTCCCCTCCCACTCCAAGATGGCATATATTCTGGTTGCCCTGTTCCCTAGTCAGCCCTCCCTTCTGTCATCCCACTCCCCTTTCATCCCTTTTACCCTTCCTTTCTTGTAGGGCAAGATAAATTTCTATGCCCCATTGCCTGTGTATCTTATTTTCTAGTTGCACACAAAAACTGTTTTTTTTTTTAACATCTGTTTTTAAAACTTTGAGTTCCAAATTCTCTCCTCTCTTCCCTTCCCACCCACCCTCCCTAAGAAGTCAGACAATTCAACATGGGCCACATGCCTATCATTATGTATAACCCTTCCACAAAACTCATGTTGTGAAA
>JAQQSZ010016841.1:0-10932 GCA_028646595.1 Phalanger gymnotis
GAGACCAGAGTCCAGAGACCCATTGCTTCCCGAATTGGCCCCTTTTAAGTCTTTAATCTACGCCCACAGGGGTTTCACACCTGATAGGGCTTTGGGCCTGGGGCTTAGCGTTTAACAGGTGAAAGTACTTTCACCATAAACAAAAGCCAAACTCCTTAAGCACACCCGTTAAACTAAGCCCATTTTGCCTTACTGGCACCTCAGGTTACTGAGTCTGCTTGCCGGGGACGGGGCAGACAGAGAGGGGAGGAGTCAGACATCCCCCCCACCCCATGCTGGTCTGGGGACTTAGGCTCTGAGCATGTGCTCATAATGACTTCTAGGCCCTGGGACCAAGAGGCAGATTCCTCAGGAGCTGTCCAGCACCAGGGCAGATTCCTCGGGAGCTGTCCAGCACCAGGCTCGCTGTGAGCTGAGGTTATCTCCCTAGAGTGGGCGGGGATGGGTGAAATGGACTCTTTGTCAGGAAGACTTCTTGGTCCTTCGTTTTCTCTGGTGAGGCCCTTGATGAGGACATCCAGTCCTCTGGAAAGGTCTAGACCAGGGGAGCATAGTTCTAGAGCTGAAAGATCAAATCTTGTCATTTTATAGATGAGGAAAAGAAGACAGCTTAACCTTGGGATTTGAATCCAGGTCTTCCAGACTTTTATCTGCTTAGGGAAAGGGAAGGGAAATAAGCATTTCTTTAGTGCCTGTTATGTGCCCAGCCCTGTGCTAAGCACTTAACAGATATTATTTCATTTGGTTCTCATGAGAACCCTGGGTGGTAGATGCTATTATTGTCCCTATTATATAGATGAGGAAACTGAGGCAAATAGACATAGTGTGATTTGCTCAGGGTCACACAGTTGAGGTCAGATTTGAACTCAGGTCTTCCTGATTCCAAACCCAGGGGTCCTCTCTATCACTCTTATCAGCCTCTACCCCCATCTGCTTGTTGTTTTAGAAAACATTTGGGTTCTTTGGAAGGAAACATGGACTGCTTTTATTTGTTGGCCTCTTGGTGGTGGTAGTGGTGGTGGGGGTGTATGGCAGACATTTTACTCCCCAGACTGAGGGGTGGTTGTGTCTCACAGCTATCCATGATGTCCTTCTATCACATTTCAGTCCCTGCCCCACCATTCCCCTTCAGCATCTCTAGCAGCAGCAGAGTATAAGCTCCTTGAAGGCAGGGATGGGCTCGCTTTTCTATTGATGCCTGGCAGGGAGAGTAGGCACTTAGCTACTCGCTTGTTGATTGGCTTCAGAGTGGAGCCTTCATGAGATGTCAATGAATGGTGGTCACCTGTGCTTCTCTATCCCATAAACAGAATTAAACAGCCACATTCCTCTTCCATTCCCCTTTCCCAGCCTTCAGGGATTCTGGCAGGTGTCCTCGATTGTGGGGGTTGGGAGGGAGGAGGAGTCATTGAGCAGAGAAACGAGAATCTTTCCTTATTGGAACTGGGGAGGGCTTAAGGGTGCGAGGCATTCTGGGAAAGGCAGCTTGTTGTAGGGGCTAAAGAGCTGGCCTCATATCCAGAAAGACCCCGAGTTCAAGTGATGCCTCTGTCATGCACTGTGTTATGACCCTGGGCAAGCCGGTTAGCTCTGTCTAGTGTTTTCTAGGCAGGCTTGGAGGACGCCATCTGCCCAGAAGCTGCTGACCTGGTTGGGTGGAGGGAATTTCCTATTTCAGTAAAATCACTGGGCTGGTCCCTGTCCCTAAAAAGTATGATTTTTAAGCACATCACCTTCCCCTTTCTGTCAGTCACTAAGATCACACATTTAGGCTGTCTAGACCCACCCACTCATTTTACAGATGGAGAAGGTGAGGCCTGGGGAAGTCAAGTCACTTGCCCAAGGTCACATGGAGTAGCCAGAGAGGGTACTTAATGGAAAGTAGCTGCTATGAGAGCCCAAGGAGGGCACTCATTCTTTCTCCAGCCTTCCTGGTGTCTTTTTGGTTTGAGTTTTGTGGGAACCTGTTGTGAGCCTAGTGACATGGGGTGGGGGGTGGTCATGCTCGACTCCCTGCCCTTGACCTTTCAAATGCTTCATTTCCAGTGAGAAGACCAGGAGAACTCCTTCCACTTTGTCCCCTCCTCCCCCTGCTCATGTACCCTATGGGATCTCCAAGGCATCCAGTGCCCTCGGAGAGCCAGGGGAGGAGGAGGAGGAGGAGGAAGAGGAGGAGGAGGAGGAGGTGCTGCTGCCCCATCTGCTCCTGCCTGGGAACGCTGACCTCTTGGAGAAGATGGACAGGAAGTACAGGAAAAAGAAGAAGAAGCAGCTGAAGAAGCAGAGGCTGCGGCAATTCAGCGACCTGTGGGTACGCCTGGAGGAGAGGTCAGTCAGTGTCAGGGGCTTGCTCTTGTCCCAGGGGCGGTCGACCCTCATCCATGGGGTGGGAGACCAAAGGAGACCATTAGAAGAGGAGGGGGAGGAGGAGGAAGGAGGAGGATGGAGAGAGAGAGGAAGGAGAGGATGCAGAGAGGGGAGCAGGGAGGGAGGAGGGGGAGGATGCAGAGAGGGGGAGGCAGCAGAGGAGGGATAAGCGCTAGGCAGGGACAGCAGGCTGACCATATGAGAAATCCTTGTCCACCACTTTTCTTAGACCAAGGTGACCTGAACTTGCATTTTGGGACATTTATTCTTGTCATTTGTTTTCCTTCTCCCTGCACATGTCATGGGAACATAGATTTAGAGCCAAAAGGCTACCCAAGGGGTCACTGAGCCCAACCCTGTCATTTTACAGATGAATAAAACGAGGCTGGCCAATTCAACAACCATCAATCAAGTGCTTATTATGTGCCAGGCTCTCAGTAGAGGTTAGGTGACTTTTTTCAGGGTCACCCAGCAAGTATGTCTGAGGCAGGAGTTGCCCTCCACAGTGGAGATTGTGAGAGGGGCGTGGCAGCTGTCGTGAAGTTTGTGAGGGGCTGTGCTGCAGGTGAAGTTTAGGCTTGTTCTTCTTAGCCTGCCTCAGCCTCAGAGGACAGGACTAGTTACAGGGGCAGATGGGCAGATGTCACTTCAATAGAACAAAAAACTTCCCCACGATGAGAACTGACCAGAAAGAGAATGGGCTGCCTTAGGAAGGAGTTCCCCTTCATGAGGTATCTACAAACAAAGGTTGGATGAACCATTGTCCAGGATAGCATATAATGGATTTTTGAGATAGCTAGGTGACTCAGGGGCTAGAAAGATATACCCAGAACTCAGGAAGACTGGAATTAAAATCGTATGAGATACGTCCTAACAGTCACTTAGCTTCTGTCAGCTTCAGTTTCCTTTTTTCTCAGTAAAATGGATATAATAATAACACCATCCCCCCACCACAGGTTGTATGAATAGAATGAGTTATTTGTAAAGTGCTTTATAAACTCCAAAATTAATAGCTGTTATTATTTATTTTCTTTAAAACAAAGTACACAAAAGATATTGGCACATATTAGGCACTTAAATGCTTCTTGATTGGTTGATTGTGTCATATTTCATCATTCAAGGACCTATAGTTTGTTTCCTTTTCAATATTATCACTGCCTGGCTTTGAGTCTCATAATTCTTTTCTGCTTTTCCCCTAGTGCTCCAGCTCCACTTCCTCGGATCCGAATCGTCAATGGGTATATCACGGTGGAACCTCTGCTGCCAGGTCACAGAAGATCGCCCCATACCCAGACAGTGTCAAACAGTGCCTGCTTGTCACTTTGGACACTTTTGTTTTGGTTGTTGACTTTGGCCCTTCAGAGTGAGATAATGTTTCTCTAAGACTTGTCCCCTACAGGCTAGTTGCCTTTTCTCGGAGCCTTATACAGACTGAAAAGACAGAAGACCTTCACACATGTTACTTGAAAGAATCCTACCCTTCCAATTTGGGCTGACACACCCTGTATGGAAGACACTTTTTGAAAGCCATTTGGTTTTATTCTTCTCTTTTTGAAGAATGATCCACGTTATCCCAGAAAGCTTTGGGGAGATGTATCATGTTGTAAGATAGCTGTAATTTAGCTCTATGGAAATCATTAAATACATTTTGGTCTAGACTCTTTTTTCCTTTTCCTGTGCTGCTACAGGAGTACCATGAATAATTGGCTGGGTTCAAGTCCCACCTGTGACACTCCTGGCTGGGAGACCCTGGGCATTTTCCCAATGCCAGGGAAATCTCTAAAACTAGATGTTGCAAAGTAGGTGCATATGTGTGCTGTTAGGGGAAGGTCTTCCCTGGAGCAGCCTATCTGAATCAGGCAGTGAGCACTTATTAAGCACCTGCTGTGTTCCAGGCACTGTGTTAAATTCTGAGGATACAAAGGAAGACAAAAACAGTCTCAGCCCTCCAAGAGCTCACGTACCAGTGAGAGGAAGTAACAAGTATGGAACCCAAGGTAGATGCAGAATAGATGGAACATGATCTCAGAGGGGAAGGTACCAGCAGCTGGGGACAGAGGGAGTGAGATCAGAGCTGAAGCCTTTCTTCATCTTTATCTATCTATCTATCTATCTATCTATCTATCTATCTATCTATCTATCTATCTATCTATCTATCTATCTTTTCCTCTCCCCTCCCCTCTCCTTCCCTCCCTCCCTCCATCTCTTCCTTCCTCCCTTCCTTGCTCCCCCCTCCCACCCTCCCTTTGATCTCCTATATCTCAGGCTGGAAAAGCAGCAGCCACCTATGGGCTTGATCTCACAGCTGATTGGCATGAAAGCTTTGACCTTTTACATTTCCAACCTGGGCCATGTTGTCCCCTCCTTGGGCAAGCTCATGGCTCGTTACTCTCAGGAGCTCTCCAGATTGATGTGGACCTTAGCATGGATGCCTTATTGCCTTAGTCCACTGCAGCTCAGAAATCCCAAGACCTGCAAGCTTCTCAATAACTGGGATTACAGGTAGAAGTCACCACACCAGACTGAGCCAAGGAAGCCAAGAGATGAAAGTGAGGAGGGAAGGCTCTCCAGGTGTAGGGTACAGCCACTGCAAACGTACAGAGATCAGAGATGGAGTATTGTATGGAAGGAAAAGCAGGCCAGTGTAGAAATATGCCCTAGGGATGCCAAAAAAGGCAAAATAACAGTCCCTGCCCTCAAGGAGCTTAACATCTAAAGGGGCAGGTAGAAGGGAAACAACATGCAAACAAATCTATAAAACAAGCTACCTGTGGTTTCTTAGCACTGTAATGCTGGATTGGTAGTTGGGGGACTGCCATCCTCCTGGCCCCTGTGTTGTTTGGGCATTTGGTATTGCTCGACTCTGGGTGGTTTTCCTGGCAGAGATCCTGGAATGCTCTGCCACTTCCTTCTCTGGTGGATCACCCTTTGTCAGAACTCTCCACTATGACCTGTCTGTCTTGGGTGACCCTTTGAGGCAGAGCTCATAGTCTCCTTGAGCTACTCAATCCAGGAGGGGTCCCCTGGTCCTGCCCCACTCTGTAACTTCGGGTAAGTGTCTTGGAATGGTTTCTTACTAGCTTAACAGAAACAAAATGTCCAGTCTGGGTTTGAACAATAGCAGCTGAAATGTCTAGGTCCTTGCTGGACAGTTTAAAGTTCTCTTCTCACCACAATCCTGAGATGTTGTCGTTCTGAGTTTATACATAAGGAAACTGAAGCCCAGGGAAGGACAGTGACTTATCCAGGGTCACACGGTCCTAGATCTCCCATCAGTGCTCTCCTCAATATCCCCCAGTACTTTATAAAGTCAAACAATCGCAGTTGCTCTTTGGCATGATGCTTTGATATCTGGGAACATTTCGCACTATTTAAAAGTTTTTACAATATTTTAAAAACATTGTAATAAAGCCCTAATCTCTCCCCTTTCTTGGTCTGTTTCCTTAGCTGTCAGATGAGGGGTGGGTGGGACTCTAACCCTAAATGCCTCCCCACTCCTGACTCCCGACTCTAACCTTAACCCTAATCACACCCATCTCCACTACAAAATGAGAAGGTTAGAGAAGATCTCTCTGAGCCAGAAGGGTGACCTTGGGGAAGTCCCTTTCCTTCCCCTTCCCTGACTCGGTTTCCTCAGTTGTCAAATGAGGGGAGGTGGTGTTGGGCTCTAAGGGCTAGCTGTGAGGCACCCCCCCCCTCCTTGTTTTTCTCAGCTGTAGAATGAGGAGGATAGCCTTGGGGGGGGGGATCCCGTGCTCTCTCTCCCTCATGACAATCAGTTGTGTTTTTGTTGAAACTTCCATTATCACCCTAGATCCAAAGCTCCTTGGAGTTTAGTGAATGTCTCCTGGAGCCCATGTGGCTGAAGCATCCATCACCCCAAGGCCAGGCCCAGTGACAGCCTCTCTGAATTTGGCTCAGCCCGTCGTCATCAGATGACGCATGTACCATCTATCCCTGGGCTTGGCCTCCAAACCTCTGGAGCTTGGTGTGGAGCCTCCCAGGGTTTGCTCTCTGCTGGCATAGCCCCCAAGAACCCAAGGTCATCTCTGAACCAGAGTGAGACATCAGAGGTTTCTATAAATAAAGCTGCACTTTGCAAACCCTCAACCCCGGCCTCTTGCCACCCTCCTCTCCCCCGCCACTGCCATTTCTATTCGTTATCTGGGTGCAGACTTCTCTCAGTTCCTAAAAAGCAAAAACCAAGCAACGTCAACTGATACTTATTAAGCTCGTACTATGTGCTGAGTCCCATGCTAAGCAAAGAAAGGCAAAAGACAGTCTCTGTTCTCAAAGAGCTTATAATCTTGAAATAACAGACTTAAAATATTTTCTCCTTGCATTTGGGTGGCTCAGTGGATAGAATACCAGCCCTGGAGTCAGGAGGACTTGAGCCTCAGACACTTCCTAGCTGTGTGACCCTGGGCAAGTCACTTCACCCTGTTCACCTCAGTTTCCTCATCTGTAAAAGGAGCTGGAGAAAGAAATGGCAAACCACTCCAGGATCTCTTCCAAGAAAACCCCAAATGGGGTCATGAAGAGTCAGACACAACTGAACAACAACTTGCCTTGCCTTATTAAGTCCATTGCTCATTCCTTGGACCAGGAGTAACATTGGGTACTGTGCCCATCACTGCATAGGGTTGTTTTAAGGCTCAAATAAAACTTGTATATAAAGTGCTTTGGAATTGCTGAGTGCTAGAGAGATGTGAGTTCTGCCCAATGAAGAGCTTGGCACCAGGCTCAGATAAGGTCACTGAGACCGAGGCCCTTGGTTTTGCAATGATATGACTGAGGCTGAGAGAGAGGTAAAGTGATTCTTCTGTGGATTCATTGTTTAGTCATTTCTGCCATGTTTTCTTGGCAGAGATACTGGAGTGGTTTGCCATTTCCTTCTCCAGCTCATTTTACAGATGAGGAAACTGAGGCAAACTGGGTTAAGTGACTTGCCCAGGGTCACCCAGCTAGGCAGTGTCTGAGGCCAGATTTGAGCTCGGGTCCTCCTGACTCTATCCACTGAACCACCCAGCTGACACACACTTGCAGATGAACTATAAAGGACTCTGGAGGCTTTGAGTCAACCCCCTTATTTTCATCAAGTCAAGAAACATGAAGCACCTACTATGTGTGCTAAGTGCTGGGGATTGGAAGACAGGTAAAAGACAGTCCCTACCCTCAAGGAGCTCAGAGTCTGATGGGGGAGACAAGTCTGGGTGTGGAAGGTTTATGCAGAGTACATGAAGGTGATGGGAACAGGGCAGGCGCTAGCAGCCAGCAGGTGGGGTTAAGGCTGAGAAAGAAATCCTGACAAAGGGGGAGATTTCAGTTGGAAATCAAGGAAACAGAGGTGAGGGTGAGGGAGCGCATATTCCAGGAGTGGAGGGACAGCCAGAGGTCAAGTGACTAGCCCAAGGGGACAGGGAAGCTGCAGCCTTTGTGACCATTTATCAAATGCAGGTCTTCTCACTCCAGAGTCCATGGTCTTTCCATGGGACCACACTGCCTCTCCTCTTCCCTCTCCTCATCCCAAATGTAACAGGCTAGTCCAGCACTGTCAAATTCAAATGGTGTTCTCTTGACTTAGAAAACCACCCATTATCTATGATCTAGCATATCTGTATTTAATTGGTTAAGTTAATATTGTGGTTGAGTCAGCTCCATCCCTGCTGAAGACAGATCAGTTCACCCCCCAAGAGCCTTGGTTTTCCCATTTATAAATGGTAATAATAAAGCACACATTCCTCCTTTCCCAGAGTGGTGCCTTGCAAAGCTTAGAGCCATCTGTGAGTTACCGTTGGTGTTTTGTCAGGGAATCCTTGAGAGGGCAAGGCCAGGCCCCCCCCCCCCGTGGAGAAAGATAGTGCAGGGAGCCCTGGGCACTGGGAGGCTGGTCCTGCTGGTGCCACCTACCACCAGTGTGCCTTTAGGCAGGTCACCCTCCCACTGTGGTCTCACTATCCTCATCTGAAGAATGAAGGGGTTGTACCTGAGGGCCTCTGAGATCCTTAGTAAGTATTTATGGACTGACTAGAGGTGCCTCAGTGGGTGGAGCACACAGCTAGTGGAGACTGAAGTTCAAATCCAGTCTCAGAGCTTACTTGCTGTGTGGCCCTGGGCAAGGCTCTTAACCCTGTTTGCTTCAGTTCTTTCTGTAGAATGGGATAATAAAAGTACCTATCTCACGGGGTGGTTGTGAGGACTAAATGAGGTAGTGTTTGTAAAGCATTTAGCACAGTGCCTGACACATAGCAGGCCCCATAGAAATTCCTATTCCCTTCCCCCCAGACTTTGATGGAAAGGTTCAGCTAGGTAAAGAGGAAGGGGAGGGCATATTAGGTGGAGGGACCATTATTAATTGAGGTAAAGCACAAAGGCTGGAATGAATACGGCACTGATGAGTGTGGTATGGACCTGAAGAGAGTAGTAACAAGAAATGCATTATAAAGAGACGTGCAAGCAACCTAAAAGAATTTAGCTTTTTCTCGTAGGTAACTGGGAGGAAGATATTCTCAATTTTTCTAGCTGTTAGGATGATTTAACAATTACAGCTGCTGGACCACCCAGCAACATGCAGTAGGCTGTGTGGGCAGCTCTGGAAGGTGTGATGGACCCCATTCTCTTGAGTCTCCTGGAGAAGGCTGAGTGACCACTTGGTGGAGACGTTGGAGAGGGAATCCTTAATTGGGCTTGGGTGACATCAGTTGACCTCAGAGGCCCCTTTGTGGCTTTCAGACTCTGAGAGGGACCAGATGAGAATGGTGTTTGGGAAGATCACTTAGGGCACAGGACGGATGGACTGGAGAGAAGAGGCGGCGGTGACCATCCAGAGCTTGAAGAACCACTCTGTCTACCTTTCGGGCTGTCCAGAGGATTGAATCCAGAGATTCTTAAGCTTTTTTGTGTCCTGGGCCCCTCAGACTCAGTCTGGCAAACCCCATTGGACCCTTTTTCAGAATCATGCTTTTAAATAATTGCAGGAAATGCTAAATTTCAGTTAGAGCTTAGTAAAAGTAAAGATATATATATATATATTTTACCATCCAAGCCAGGAGGAGGGTCGTCCATGGACCCAGGTAAAGATCCTTGCTTTAATCAATAATATTGAGGGAGTGCTTTGTAAACTGCAAAGATCAGCTCTCACTAATTTAGGTGTGAGATGAGAAGGTCTGGATTAGGGAATTGATGGACAAATCACAGATAGCTAGAAAGGAAAAATCAATAGGACTTAATGATTATTTGGGAGTTAGGGGTAAAGGAGGGTCAGAGATATTTTCAAGGCTTCAAGTGTCGGAGAACAGGAGTTCTCTGAAAAGAACCAGAGAAGCAGATTTTCAGGGCAGGAGCGGGGATGGGTGATTACTGGAGGTTCAGGCTCCTGGGTCTAGAGTGGGAAGGGGCTTCACAGGGGATCTAGTTTAACTCCCTCATTTTGGGGGGAGATGGGAAGACCAAGGACAATGAAGGATGCATTGCCTGAGATCACATGGGTGAAGTGTCACAGGCAGGATTCTCTGACTCAAGAGTCCTGCTCATTCCTCTGTACCAAAGGGGACAGAGGGCAGTCTCAAAGACTGAAAGTTCAGCCTGGTTCCCCCAGCCCCGTGAGCATCTAACAGAGGCTAGATAAAATTAGAATTCTATGGCTAAACCTTCCCCTCTCCCCCTTCCTTTTCAGTAGGTAGAGAGACCAGCTCTGGAGTCAGAGGAAGATCCTATCCGTGTGACCTTGGGTAAGTCATGTGAATGTTCTGGGCCTCCCTTTCCTCTTTGGTAAAATGAAGGGGATGCACCATGGCCTCTGAGGCATTTTCTTTGTGATGCTATGAGCCTATGGTTAGGTGATTCTCTGTAAACCTTTCACAGGGTAAGTTACTAATACCTCTGGGTTTGGGACCATTCAGTCAGGAAATGCTTGGGTTCATGTCGAGAGTGTGAGGAGACAGCCGTCACTGATACCACCAGTAATGCACAGGTTAGTTTCTCTGAACTCTCCTGAAATATTCCCCTTGGTGGCTGAATGAATAGATTTGATTTTTAAAAAAGGCTTCATCATTCTTCCTTACATCATTATGTCTTCCTGATTACTCCCCCACCCTGCCCCTTTCCCCAGCCTTCCCGTATAACAAAGGGGCACAATTAAGCCAAACAAACTGACACAAAACACTCATTAGCTGTGTGACTCTGGGCAAATCACTTAGCTTCTGCCTGCCTCAGTTTCCACATCTGTAAAATGAGGATAACAATAATATCTAGCTCCAGGTTTGTTGCAAGGATCAAATGAGATAATAATTATAAAGTACTTAGTATAGTGCCTGGCACATAGTAGGTCTGTACAGTTCTCTTTCCTATTATTGACACATTGACTGAGTGTGAGAATGCAGGCTTGGTCACACCTGCTATTGAGAGGAGGGTGCTGCTTTTCACCTTCACTCTTCCAGAATCAGGCCTGGGCATTTGCATCCATCCAAATTCTTGGGTTTTTTTTCCATTTTTTTTATTTTTAGAATGCAACATACAGTTCTACATAATTTTGGGTTCCAGATTTTCTTCCCTCCCTCCCCCCCC
>JAQQSZ010016842.1:0-10932 GCA_028646595.1 Phalanger gymnotis
CAAGAACCCCCAACCTGGACTAGACTTAGATCTTCAGCAGGCTCTTCACTCCTGCTCTGATCCTCCACTTAATTCCTCCCACCAGGTGGGCCTGGGGCCAGAAGCAACTGCAGCTTTAGTTCTGTAGCTGCCCCACCTCCTCTGCCCCTGGGGTGGTGGCCAAACTGCAAACTCTATCCCAGTCCCCAGCAGCTTCTCCTACTAACTTACTCTGTTGATGAAGACTTGTAAAATCCCATTGGTCCGGGGGGCGGAGCCAATATGGCAGCTTGCTGTTTGTGGGTTGAGAAGTCTGGTAACTGCCACAGCTCGCTGATTCAGGGCACTAGGGCACGCTCCACCGGGCTCCTGGTCTGGTCGGTCCATGCCGCCCATGCTGGGCTCCTCTCCACCCAGCTCTGCTCCCCTCTGCTCCCAACTCTGTGTGGGATAGACCTTTCCCAGAAACCATCCAGACTGCCCTGGGCTAGAGCCCTGCTTCCCTATGCTATTTAGTGAGTTCTGCAGTTCTAGAATTGGTTCAGAGCCCTTTTCACAGGTTTTTGGAGTGACTTGGCAGGGAGCTCACACTAGTCCCTGCTTTCCAGCCGCCATCTTGGCTCCCAGTTGCATATTTTTAATGGCATTCTTATGCCATTTTTCTTTCCAAATCCCCCGGTTGCAAATTGTTGATGCCTGCTCATGCCACCATATCCTTTTCCATTGCTTTTCATGGATCACTGATTTCACTTCTTCATAGACTGCAGTGTTCCATGACTCAAAGCCATACTGGGAAAAGAGTGCTATGAAAAATGGTCCTTGGTTTTGGGGAAAAGTTTAAAGTCATTAAAAGAATTTTGCAATTTCCCAAATATAATCTATTCTGCTTTTCTGCCTCTTTTCAATTTTTGACCAAATTAATTGTTTACCTGCATTTTATTAGATAGATAGATAGATAGATAGATAGATAGATAGATAGATAGATATTATATGTATATCTGTTGTTGATTGGTTGTTCTGTCATGTCTGACTCTTCGTACCTCCATTTGGGGTTTTCT
The DNA here is from genome assembly GCA_028646595.1 of Phalanger gymnotis. Classification (NCBI taxonomy): domain Eukaryota; kingdom Metazoa; phylum Chordata; class Mammalia; order Diprotodontia; family Phalangeridae; genus Phalanger; species Phalanger gymnotis. The sequence goes on from JAQQSZ010016842.1 coordinate 1,038, forward strand.
GGGCAAAGATATTGGAGTAATTTGTCATTTCCTTCTCTAGTTCGTTTTACAGATGAGGAACTGAGGCAAACAAGGCTAAGTGACTTGCCAAGGGTCACAGTTAGTAAATATCTGAGGCCAGATTTGAGCTCAGGAGGATGAGTCTTCCTGACTCCACAGCCAGCACTCTATTCACTTCACCACCTAGCTGTCCTTTATGTATATCTAGATAACTAGATAAATAGAGGTTGCCTCCCACTCAACATTAGTCTAAAGAAAATAGGCTTTAGTAATCCACCTGGTTTTTCTCTACACAACCAAACTATTTAGAGTCAAACCATTTTGCTCTTGTTTGTTGTTGTTGTTTATACTTTTCAAAGAAGACCAATGACATCAAGGGCTGATATCCTGACCTGTTCATGAATTGGATTTAAGTGAGGCAGAGTTGCACTAATTCATCAGCCTCACTGTGTCTTACCAAATCATTGAAACCCAATGGCAAGACAAAAGTCAGCATGACTGTCGATATCCTAGGGTGCAATGAATGGCTGAGCCTCTTTGATGTCTGACCAAGCTCTAAGCACTACACAGTGCCTGCTTCAACTGTCTTCAGGGCAATTGCAACAAATTGCCTCCTAGGGGAAGTCTTCACATCCTTGGATTAGACATCCCCTAAGCTAGAACTGTACATCCTTGTTAAGTGAATGAACCAAACAAAAGAAGATGACATTATTTTCTGGGAGGCCATAAAAAAGTGTTATTGTTTTCTTCAACTCAATCAATAAACGTTTATTAAGCACATTCTATGTGTCAGAATTTTTCTAATATTAATTCATAAGCATTTATTAAGTGCCTCCTATGTGCCAGACACTGTACTTAAGTAATAAGGATACAATAGAGGCAAAAGAAAGTCCCTGCCCTCAAGGAGTTCACAATTTAATGAGAGAGACAATATGCAAATAAATATATACAAAAGAGCTATATAAAGGAAAAATAGAAAATAATTAACAGAGAGAAGATACCAGAATTAAAATGGGTTGGCAAAGGTTTCCCGTAAAAGATGGGATTTTAGTTGGGACTTATGCATCCTAATCTTGAATGACCATCCCGACAGAATAGATAGCAGTCAAATATTCACTAAATCCACTGGGGCTGATATAATGAAGAGTCAGGAGATAGAGGATCACCATTTGAGCAAGTGAAATCTACTCCCATGGTAAAATTCAGCTGACATTTTCCCATGCCTAGCAGTGTTCCAGGGCTTGACACTATCAACATAATATCATTCACAAACAGGAGAATCTAGACTATCTCACGCTCCAAACAGAATGGCTCTTTGAGTTGCCCAGGGTCCTCATTCTCTTCTATTACAATAGTAAACACCATTTAAGAATGTAAATTGATTGCTATGCAGTGTTCTTCACCCTGTACAACACTGGGTTCCCAATATGCTTATTGTTATTTATCTTTTGTCATTGATGATTTTTATTGTTACATCAAATTCATTCCCTAATGTAGCCTTCTCCCCCATCTAGTAAACCAACACTGTAATAGTAATTAAGGTGATACTTTTTGCTGTTGACCTTTAATGATTCTGACCTTTGTTTGAATGGGGCAGATAAAGTGGGATGTTTTTGTATTTCTCTGCACTGAGACAATTGGAGCCATTGATTTGTATCTGGTGTGATATTGGGGGTGGGGAACTTCTCCAAGCTCAGCCTGGGTGAGGTTGCGGCCCTGAACTGGGTATTTAAGCGCAGAGGTTGGAGTTCTCGCTCAGAGCTCCAAGCCACAGCAGGAGTGGCACGTGACTCTGGGCCAGCCATTATAATGAGCTCCCCAGCTGTACACCCAAAAGTTGAATTGTATTTAGTCTGTAATTTAGGATGCTGGTATATTCCCCCTGAACTAAGCAAATGATATTTGTATGCTGGATTAAAGTAAAATCGTTAACCCCTTAATGTTGCTTTCCTTAACTAAAGCAGATCAAAAGGACCTGTGTTGGCAGCTTTCTGCTAGCTGGATTGTTGAAACAACTATTTATAACAAAGATTTTAAAAGAAAGGGAAGGAAAAAAAACAACTAAGCAAAATAATCCTATTGATCACTTCTGAAAAGTAGGTAATATTCAACACCCATGATAACCACCTTCCTGATGAAAACAGAGAGGCATATCAGCTTTTCTCCAAGGTCAACTTCTGTTATTATAATTACCTATTATTCAGCTTAATGTTTTGGACCTTTCCATTTTCATTGCTGAAGTAATTTTGTAATTAGTTTTCCTAATTCTGTTTGCTTCAATGTGTATCAGTCTATGTTAGCTTCTGCAATTTTTCATGTACTATTTCCTACAGTACAATAATACTCTATTAAATTCATGTAACACAACATATGTAGCGATTCCCCAATGGATGAATAATTTTTTTCTAATTTTCTGCAACCAGAAAAAATCTTACTAACAACTCATTTATATTGATGGGAATGTATCTTGGATTTGTGTATTTATACTAATGAGAATGAGAGAGGGAAAGAATGAGAGAGAGAGAGAGTAATCAGAATATTTGCCAAAGTATTAGATGCTAAGATATTTTTCTTAATTGACAATTTCCCCTCTTATCATAACTCAGTTGGGTTTGTTTACCTAAAACTCTTCCATGTCACATAACAAAAACTACGTATTTTATTTTTGTGATCTCCTCTATCCCTTGGTTTATTAGAATTCCTCCATTAGTCAGAATTGTAAACAATATACCCATCCAACATCCTCCTATTTAAAAAAATGGGATCTTTATGTAGAACAGCCAATTAGGTTGTGTCATACCGTGTAAATTACTGACTTTTTTTTTTTTGGCCAAACTGCTCTCCAGTTTTCTCAGGAGTTTGACAGTAAAAAAAAAAGTTTTAGAATAGCAACTTATATATCAAGCCAACTGCAGCAGCCTTACAAGAAAAGACAGTCTTTTCCTATCAACCATAACATATCAACACCATGTCCTCATACACAGATCACTTTATAGCTTGCATGGATGAATAAGAGCCACTGATTTTGACCCACCATGGGAACAAGTAATTAACACAGGATGAGCAGACATGGATTGCTATTTATATCTTGGATTATATTATATTATCTTTCCCCTCAAACCCATTCCAAACTCAAACTTTTCCAAACTTTCCTATTCCCCCTAGAGGTAACAACATACTTCTTACTCTCCCAGGTTCTCTTTTTAAAATTTATTTTATTTAAAATTTATGGAATAAAACAAGCATTTCCCTAACATAGCACAATAAAAAAAATGATTACACATGAAACTGCAAATCTACTATTCTGTACAACTAAACCACAAAATTATCATGTAATTTTTTTCCTTTTTTTCTTCCCTTGTCCCCCCCATTCCCACTCTAGAGATGGCTACCAATAGACACGAATAGATATGTATGTCTATGTGTGTGTGTGTGTGTGTATAATATGTGTGTATGTATATACATATATTATGTATACATGTATACATAATATATGTATATGTATATATATATATTCTATACATACTTCTATTTATCAGTTCTTTCTCTGGATGCAGATAGCATTTTTTAGTCTCCCAGGTTCTTAAGTGCCTCCTTATCCTTCATTCCTCTTACAAATGAAATTGCCCTTTTCAAAGTTACCAAGTATCTCTTCATTGTCAAATCTCATATCCTTTTCTCAGTATTCATCCTTCTTAACCTCTCCACAGCATGTGACACTATTGACCATCCTCTCCTACATTCTTATTTTCTCCTCTCTGAGTAACTGAAAATGATACAAATGTTTCACCTATAAAAATCATCTTCACACTTTACAAAAAATTAGGAGAATTTTCCAGACCATTAAAAATCTTTCCCATAAAGTGTTTCAGTGAGCTTGAACCCATTTATTACAAATAAAAAATGCAACACCTTCTGATTAGTTTTCAAGAACAATTGACATCAGGAAAGATGGAAATGTAACTAGTTGGATTTCAACAAAAACCTTTGCATAATTGGTGATAGGGATTAAAAGTGATTATCGTGATTAAGTAAGCAGAGCCAGCCATGTACTACTTCTACTTGGCTCTACATATCTTTCTTGAGGTACTTTTTTTAGCTATAACAACGATGAAAACAAAATATCGAAATAAACGGAAATTAATTACTATATCACAAAATGTTAAACCAACATTTTCAAAAGTAATAGATATCATTCACATTGCTGCCATTATATAATTATCAGTAATACTATTTTGTGGTGAGCAAAAAGTCAACAAGCATTTATAAAGTGTCTTCTAAGGTACTGTAGTACTAGGAGACAACATGTAAGCAATGATGTACAAATAAGCTATATACAAGTTAAATTGTAGATAACTAACAGCAGGAAGGCATTAACATCAAAGGGGATCAGGAAATGATTCTTATAGAATCTTGAAGGTCAGGGGAGCCCAGAGTTCAAGCTGTAGAAAGAGAGAACTCCAGGCATGGGGGACATTCTGAAAATGCACAGAGTCAGGAGATAGAGCATCTTGTGCCCTCCCACAAGTGTTATGTTGTGAAAATCCATCACTGAATTTCCGAATACATAGAGAGGAGTAAGGCATAAGAAAACTGGGAAAAGAGAAAGGGACTCAGTTGCAAAAGGCTTTAAAAATCAAAAAGAGGATTTTATATTTGATCCTAAAGGTAATATGGAGTCACTGGAGTTAATGGAATCACAGTAGGAGGGTGGAGGTGACCTGGTCAGACCTGTGCAGAAGGACGATCAATTTGACAGCTGAATGGCAGACTGGAGTAGGGAGCAACTTAAGGCAGAAAAACCAATCAGATTATTGCAGTAGTCTAGGTGTGAAAAGATGAAAACCTGCACTGGGGTGGTGGTGCTGGTGCTTAACTTAAGTTCCCGGCATTCCTCTATTAACATGAATTTTTATTCTTGCTTTGCCTGATAACATGATTTTAACTCCAACATTTTTGGAATCACCTGATATGTAGATAATTTTGCTAATACTTCTCATTTTCATTCTATACACGTTTATCTTTAGATATATTTCTTCCAGGCGTACTTTTTAAAGTAATAAATTGAATATAAGAAACTTTTTCCTTTTATTTTCTGTAAGGTTTTATATAAATATATATATATGTACACATACTGACATATATGTATGTATATATGGTATTACATTTTATAAAAATTTTAATAGAAAAGGAAACTTCTTGAATTCTGATAGTATTTTATTTTATAAGATTTAGAATTGTCTTCAGCTTTCATTTTTGTCATTTTTTCTATCTAGTTCAGAAATCTACTTTACCATTTCAAATGTGTCTCTCAGTTGATCTATTTAATGAACAAGTCATTGTTTATATGAAAGGTCATCTAGGAAAAGTCTGAGTAGTTCTGATTGTGACAATCAAACGAATCCTTGATCAAGTGGACTTGAAACAATAGATCTTTTTAGCCTTCTTGCTTTCCTTTCATGCCTCTGTATGTGCCTTTTAATCTGCTATCCCCATGCCTGAAATGTACTCCCTCCTTACTTCCGCCTCCTAGAATCCCAGATTTTCTTCAAAACTTAGATAAAATGACACTTTTCGTGGGCAGGCATTCCCAATACCTCTACTGCTAGTGCTTTCTATTACTCCCATTAACTTGTATTTATTTTGTATATAAATAAATATGTATACACACATATATGTATGTATGCCATGTTTGCCTGTTGTAACCTTCCCACACCCATAGAACGTAAGCTCCTTTGTAAGGTATGTTTCATTTTGTATAAGTGGTTGGTCGGTTGGTTGTTGTCCTTCGTTCTCAAAGAGGACCAAAATGATATCACCATGTCAGGGTCAAGGTACAGTGTGTCTCACTGTAGCTGATCAGACCAATACAACTTCAAAAGGCTCTACCACAGGTCAGACACAAATAGTTCACATGATCATTTGGAGTGGAGGTGTCTAAATTTGCATATCTCACATTTCTTTGGAGGTACTGAGATTTCTGCTTTGCCCATAGAGTACAGCACCTTTCTTTCATGTGGGCACACCATGCTAGGCAGTCCTTTGCCCATGTCTCTCATGCCTCACAATCCATTCCAAAGTTCTTCGGAGGAACATTGAGAATGTCCTTGTATCACTTCTTCTGACCTCCATGTGAGCACTTGACTTGTGTGAGTTCTCTGTAAAATAGTCATTTAGTCAAACTTACTTTTGGCATTCCAACAATGCAGCCAAACCATCAGAGTTGTACTCTGTGGTAGAATATGAATGCTTGGCAGTTCAGCTTGAGGAAAGGACTCTGCCAGGAGATCTTCAGAACCTCTATTAGGTAATTCAAATGGAAACAATTTAGTTTCCTGGTATGATGATAGCATGCTGTCCAGGTTTCACAGGCATGCAACAATGAGCTCAGTACAGTGGCTCTGCAGACCTTCAGTTTGGCAGGCAGTAGAAAACCTTTTTTTCCCACACTTTCCATCAGAGCCTCCCAACACAGAGGTAGCTCTGGCAGCGCATGCATCAACCTCATTCTCTGTGTGAACATCCCTAGAAAGTCTGCTGACAAGGTAAGTGAACTTATCCATAGCATTCAAAATCTCCCCATTTGCTGTAACCAATGGTTCCGTGTATGGATGGTGTAGTGTCAGCTGGTGGAGAACCTGTTTTCTTGGTGCTGTTAGGCCAAAATTAGCATAAGCAACAGAAAATGGATCCATACTTTGTCACGTCTCAGCCTCAGAGGCTATATTGAGTGTAGAATCATCTGTGAACAAAAAGTAGCATACCAACTCTCCCTCCACTTTAGTCTTGGCTTGCAGCCTCTTAGTTGAGTGATTTACCATCAGTGCAGTAGCTAACTTTGTTGCTGTATTTGTCCTCATTAAAGGTGTCCAACAATATCACATAAAACATTATGCCAAAAGGAATGGGAGGAGCAAGCACATAGCCCTGCATCACTCATTTGTGACTGGGAAAGAGTGGGTACATCGTCCGTATCCAGAACCGGGGCAAGCACACCATTATGAAACTAGACTACAATACTGATGAACTTCTCGGGGCAATCAAAATTTGCCATAATTTTGCACAAGCCCTCATGACTGACAATGTCAAAGGACATTGTTAGATCTACTAATGCCTACAGACTTTCTGTTCTGCTCCTGGCTTGTCTCCTAGAGTGGTGGAGCAGTAAACACTATACTGACAGTTCCTCAGCCCTTTCTAAAGTCACACTGGCTCTCAGGTAGATGATCATCTTTCAGACAAAGGATCGGCCAATTAAGGAGGCCTATTAAGAATCTCGCCAGCAATGACTAAAAGAGAGACACTCCACCTCACTCCCACCACGATTGTCACAGGAAAACCTATTTCCTTTATAGAGACGAAAAATGGCAGCATCCTTGAACTCCTGGGGGATACACCTCTTGACAGATAACCCAGAAAATTCCCATTAGCTTTTGTATGAGTCATAGATTCCCTGCCTTGTAAATCTCAACTGGAATAGAATCAGCACCAGAGGCTTTGCCACAGAAGAGGAGATTGATGACATTCAAAACCTCTTCTTCAGTTAGAAGTTCAGCTAGAGAGGGAATGACTTCAACCTGAGATATAGGTTCACTAATTTCAGCATTCATTGATGATGGTCTGTTGGAAACACTATGGAAGTGTTCAGCCCTTCTCTCCAGGATCATGTCCTTGTCACTAATTAGAGTGGCTCCATCAACACTGATTAGTTGAGAAGTATCATAGGTTGTTGACCCATAAATAGCCTTCAGGGCATCACCAAAGCACCTTGGATTGTTACTATCAGTGTAAAACCAAATTACATCTCCCTTCTTATTGAACCAAGAATCCCGCATAGTTCTAAGCTTCATTTGCACTTTATTTTTCATGGAGTTAAATGCAGCCTTATAAGAGATGGATGAACTATGTTGCTGGTAAACCCTGTGGAGTTGTCATTTTTTTATTTAGCAGCTTCTGAATTTCCTCATCATTTTCATCAAACCAATCATGATATTTGAGAATGTTCTGCCCCAGATGAGTAAATACGTGGAGCTGTATACCAAATCTCTGAAAGCTGCCCCCTCCTTTTTTGCTGCATTGTTGCCAACTGTGTGTTGGCTCAGCTTTCCCTCCAAGTTAGCAAGGGACTGTTCATGCAGGGAGAAGCACTCTAATCTGTTGATATTGCCTTCTGATAGTCATTTTGCCTTGGGGCTGCCGCTTTTGTTGAATATGAATGCTTAGCTTGGAGAAGATAAATCTATAATTGTGCCACACATCATCTTCATCACTCTCATATCCTGTTTGTCTCTTCTCCTTACAATAATCTATGAAATACTAATGTTTGCTGCAAGGGTGTATACCTGAAGGTGTATTGTATTTAATTAAATGGAAGACAGTGCTGGTGATGAGAAGCTCATGAGATGCACAAGTCTTCATAGTAAGTGACTGTTGCCATTGAGGTTTCTGACTCCACTCCTCCCAAGGACTACCTACCATGTCTGATATTCTTGTGCCTACTCTGGTGTTAAAATCATTCGGAATTACAAGCTTGCCCTCTTTCAACACATTGATGATGAGGGTCTCTAAGTCTTCATAAATTTTCCTCATCAAGGTTTGTTATGGGGAGACCATACACACAGATAACAGTAGTGTGGTACTTTCCTGCAAGTGGCAATCACATTACCATGAATCTGTCATTCACTCCTTTTGGTAGGTATTCAAATGTGGTGACTAGATTAGTTTTGATTACAAAATCTATTCCAGCTTCATGGCACTCTCCATTCCATAAAAACATGCATCCAGGTCCAACTTCAGTAAGCAGGTCTTCATCTGCAAGCCTTGTTTCACTCAGGGCCACTATTTGGATGTGATAGCTGCTGAGTTCTCTCTCAACAAGAGCTGTTCATCTTTCAGGTCTACTGGATTTCATATCGTCCATAAATGTGTGTACACTTCATGTGCCAATAGTGAGTGGAATCATCTTCCCAAAAGTTCTGTACTTTTTTATGTTTTAACTACAGGGTGGGATCCCTGCCTCCTGCAGCAAGCAGGTCAGGGTTGAGTGAAGCAGACAATTTTTAGGGAATCTTTTCTAGACCCTTCCTCATGCCAGAAGTTGAGCAGTGCAGTCTTTTAAAAAGGCTGCTCAGACACTCAGGGCTTTGCTGAATCCCACTGCTGCTTGAGTCCAGGGAGAAGATGATCCTGTGGCCAGGGCCACACTGAGCAGGGTTGTGACTACAGCTCCCAGTGTATCTACACATGCTGCTTCATGACTTGTCTGTTGCCACAGGACTTTGAGGTAGGTAAATATAGTAAAATGGCATGGGTAATATCTTCTGATTCACGCATAAATTGGATTTAAGTGAGGCAGAGTTACATGAAGTTGTAGGCCTCGTTCTCTTCCAGACTCATCAGAATCCAGTGGCAAGGCAAAAATCAAGATGATTGGTGATGGCTCAGGATGCAGTAGATGACCTTGGTATCTTCAATGTCTAACCAAGTTCTTTTTTTTATAAATTTTATTTAATATATTTAGTTTTCAACATTGATTTTCACAGGAGTTTGAATTACAAATTTTCTCCCCATTTCTACCCTCCCCCCCCACTCCAAGATGGCGTATATTCTGGTTGCCCTGTTCCCCAGTCTGCCCTCCTATCTGTCACTCCACTACCCTCCCATCCCCTTTTCCCTTCCTTTCTTGTAGGGCAAGATAAATTTCTATGCCCCATTGCCTATGTATCTTATTTTCTTGTTACCTACAAAAACTTTTTTTGTTTTTGTTTTTGAACAACTATTTTTTAAAACTTTGAGTTCCAAATTCTCTCCCCTCTTCCCTTCTCACCCACCCTCCCTAAGAAGTCAAGCAATTCAACATGGGCCACATGCGTATCATTATGTATAACTCTTCCAC
>JAQQSZ010016843.1:0-10932 GCA_028646595.1 Phalanger gymnotis
GGGTTTCCACCTGCCGGGAGACTGTGTTTGCATCTTGTACATCTGAGGAGCTTGAGGAAACATTAAATATTCCTCTACTTGCTCATCTGAGGGACAAATCCGTCTCTGGTACTGCAGGTGGTGGGTGCTGAAATTGTGTGCCTTTTGGATTTATTATTGTCAGCTACTTGTGTGTTACTGTTTCCAATACATTCTCTATACTGGCTTAGACAGTTACTTGGTGCTAGATAATCCCGAGTCTTTGTGCCTGGGTTTAAATCATGACTCTATCATGCACTAGCTGTATGACTGTGGTCAAGTCACTTAACCTCTCTGAATGTATTTCCTCATTTATGTAACGAGATTCATAATGTAATACTGAATAATAATAATGAGAAGAATGTAGATGGCACAGTAGATAGGACCTTGTGCGGACCTGAACCTGAGTTCTGACCTAGCCTCAGATGGTCACTAGCTGTGGGAGTCTGGCAAATCATTCATTTGTTTGCCCCTGCTTCCTCAGTGGTAAAATGGGGTTCTCTTTTTAATGATGAGGCAATTGGGGTTAAGTGACTTGCCCAGGGTCCCACAGCTAGTAAGTGTCTGAGGCCAGGTTTGAACTCAGGGCCTCCTGACTCCAAGGTCAGGGCACCACCTAGCTGACCCCACAAAATGAGGTTCTTAATAGCACTTGACTCACAGAGTCATTGTGAGGAACAGCTGAGACAATATTTGTAAATCCCTTGCCACAGTACCTGGTATAGTGTAGGTAGATAATAAATGTTTTTCTGTTCTTCCCCTTCATCTTCCTCTAACAACCAGAGTCAAGAGACTTGGTATAATTCTCTAGCTTTCAGGCTCTTTACCCCCTTTGCCAGCTTAGTCCCAGACTCACTGTCTTTTTTTCTTCCAACCTTCTCTTATGCTTGAGGACTTCAATGTATATGTTGCTGTCTCTCCAAATGCCTCAAATCCCTGAGTCATCAGCCTCCCCAGTTTCCATAACCTGCTTCTTTCTAACTCAATCTGATGGTTATAGCTTGGATATCAACATTACCCTTAACTGGAGCACCTTCATAATTTAAAAGAACAATGATTTTTACATTAAAAATGATTTATTATGAACTTAATATTAAACATCAATTCAAGTCTCTCCTCCCTAATCCACCCTCTGCCCAAAATAATCTTACTAATGTCTGAACATGTAAAACAGTTTTGTTGTCAGGCATTTGAAGCCCTCTGACGTCTGTCCTCCACCTATATAACTGGCCTTCTTTCCAATCATTTCCCTTCCTCTAAGGCTCCCTCCTCTAGGATTACTTCTGAGCACACATTCCTCATCATTCCCATTATTTACTCAATAAATTCCAGAGTTTATTATACTCTTTTTTTAACTTCCAGAACCCAATAAAATCCCTTCTTTGTCATTTCAGACTCATACAAGATGAGACCCTTTTTGAGCAAAAGAGCTGGGTCTGGGAGGAAATAAAATTGCTCCTGATATGGATAGGAATTGTTTTATTCTTTGTATTGGTATACTTAGCACCTAGCACAGTTTCTGGCACACAGTATGTACTTAATTAATATTTGTTAACCGATGGATCTTGAATGCTTTTCCTGATCACCTGAAAGTGCTAATGCCCTCCTTCCCTTGTATTTACTTTATATACATATATAAATTATGAGCATTACATATCTTTCAATATTTCTGTCAATATTATTGATTCAACTTCATAGATTCAATGTTATTTCTCAGTCTGTGACCTGAGTTTTTAATATTTCTATGACATTAACATTTCACATAGCCTTTCCTTCCTCTACTTTCCACCCAATGTCCCACTTCCTTTTGAATATCTCCTGAGGTTGGCAATTTGGGGATTTGGTCCATTCATACTCATCATCCCTTCATCAAGCATATAGACACCTTTTGTAGGTTTGTGAAAGGAAAGGATTTCTGCCTCATTCAAAGTAGTTCGAATGTTCCAACATGAAAAAGCTGGATAACATTACCATGGATAGAGGTGGAGAGTCATTAGAAGGTCCCCTGACGTGGCTGAAGGTGGTACAGTCCTGACATAGAGCAACCTCCAGGAAGGAGAAAGGGCATAGCAATGCCATTGTCAGGAGACCCAGGAAGCCCTGCAGACACAGAGTCATGAGCTACTTTTCCATGCCTAATATGCAAAACAGTTTACAAAATCGAAGTTATATAGAATCATTTTATTACTGATATTACTATTAATATTCTATTATGCGAGAATCATGTGGGAGTGGGGAGCAGAAGGGGAATAACGTGCAAGCTTTGGAAGGGAGGCTGGAGCCAGATTGTGAAGGGCTTTAAAAGCTAAAGGGAGGAGACTGCATTTTGTTCTAGATGTCCTGGAGCCTCTCAGACAGGGGAGTGACATAGTTGACATTGTAATTCTTTCCTCTGGTTCTTGTTAATGTGCAATGTCCATTCCTACCACTCCGTACCCATGTGTTCACTTAGATGGCAGAAAGATGGTACAACAAATAGTGTGCTGGAACTGAAATAGGGAAAACCTGAGTTCAAAATTAGGCTCCAGCACATACTAGCTGTGTGACCCTGGACAAGTCACTTAACTTCTTTCTGCCTTAGCTCTCCATCTGCAAAATGTCATTACTAATGGCCCCTATCTCCCAGGGCTGTTGTGAGGATAAAATGAGATGGTGTTTGTAAGGACTTTGAAAATCTTGTGGTCCTTTATGTAACTGTCATTATATATATATATATATATATATGTACACACACACACACACACACACACATATATATATATATACAATTGGAAATAATAATGATAACAGCAAATATATATATATGCTATCATTATTATTATAAGTGGAAATAATAATTATTATTAATATATAATAATTAATTAATATAATTATATATCATATAATTAATATAATAATTAATATATAATAATAATTAATAACAATAAATTATTATTATAAGTGGAAATAATAATGATAACAGCATATATATATGCTGCTATCATATATATTATCATTATCTGTTATCATTATTATTTCCACTCATCAATAATGTCTTCTAACCCTGAGCCATCTTTCACCGATTGGACGCATCTTAATCCCATCATGCCTTAGTCCTAACCCTGAGATCAAATTTGCCTCCCTGCATTAGGACCTCTGGTTCATCTTGTTTGTTCCCAAAACTTTGGACATTTGTATACAGACAGTCTGTTCATTTGGAGAATTTTTTTTTGTGTGTTTTTGGAGATAGTTCTCCATTTACATGAAATGCCCATTTTTTTCTCATACATATATAGCATTTTACTACCTCTGTTTTCATTGAGAACTGATCACTCTTATTATTCTTTATTTTGGCCACGTGACAAGGTGTGGCCAGAGATCACATACGTGGAGTGAGTGTGAGAGGAGTTGATGATGATATGAGGTTGCTAGCCTACATGACTAAGAGGATCATGATGCCTTCAAGAGTAGCCAGGAGTCTTGGTCTCTTATAGTCCATCATATTATAGGTTTAGAACTGGATTGATTCTAAAAGGTTATCTAGGGAAGGTCCTCATTTAACAGATGAAGAAATTAAGGCCCTCCAACAGAGGTACACTGACTTGCTCTAGGGAACTCAAGGGAATTCCTCTGAGTCCAAACCCATTGCCCTTCCTTGTGAAGGTGTCTAAGGGTCTTGGACTCTCCTTCTATCTTCAGATCTTTTGCAAGTAAATAGGCAGTAATACAGTATATTCTGGAAGGTATTCTGGTGGTGGTGGTAAAATCAAGATGGTAGAGTGAGAGGGAGTGATTTTGACTTAGTTTCTTCCCAATCTCATCCACAAAGACCAGACCGAATTCTTAGCAACATTCCATAATTAATTCCAATCAGGAAAGCCAAGAACAATTCATAGTGAGCCATTTTTTCAGTCCAAGGAAGCTCAGGAAGATAGACGGAAGGGTTTGTGGACACTGGGGTTTGGTGTGACAGTAACTGTTACATAGCAACGTTGAGGAAGTGACAGCCATTAATAATGGAAGCAGCAGGGAAAAACTCAGCACCCAGTGGGAGTAAGGCAACTGAACACTTGAGAAAAAAGATGCCAAGGGACCTTTGTACTAGCCCTAGGAGCAGGAATGGGGACCATCTGGAAGCTCTGTTGCCCATTACCTAGTTCTGGGTCACAGTTCCAGGAGAGAAGTGGCAGTGTATGAGGGAATAGGGGGCCTACCAGTGTAAGGGTTTTCTGACAAAGAAATCAAAGCTATCTATAGTCATATGAAAAAATGATCTCAATTACTATTGATAAGAGAAATGCAAATTAAAAAAATTTCTGTGTTATCTCCTCACATCTATCAATATGACAAAAATGGAACATGTATGTTGGAGGGGATGTGGGAAAACTGGGACACAAATGCACTGCTGGTGGAATTGTGAACTGATCCAACCATTGCAGAGAGTAGATTGGAACTTTTCCCAAAGGACTATGAAACTGTGCCTACCATTTTATCCAGCAATACCAATGCTAGGTCTATATCCCAAACATATCCAAAAAAGGCAAAAGGGCCTATTTGCAGAAAAATGTTTATACCAGGCCTTTTTGTGGTGGCTAAGAATTGGAAACCAACGCAATCCCATAAATTGGAGAATAGCTAAGCAAGTTGTGGTATATGATTGTCATGGAATATTATTGTGCTAAAAGAAATGACAAGCAGGATGATTCCAGAAAACCTGGAAGACCATAGTGAAATGAACAGAACCAGGAGAACACCGTACATAGTAATAGCGATATTGTTGGATGAAGAACTGTCAATGACTGAGCTATTTTCAGCAATACAATGATCCAAGAGAATCCCAAAGGATTAATGACGCATACTATCTGCCTCCAGAGAAAGAAATGGCACTGATTGCATACGGACTGAAGCATGCTATTTTTCACTTTCTTTCTCTTACTTGTTTTTCCTTTTCTTCAATCGTCTTGTGCAAAATGCCTAATGTGAAAATATTTTACATGATTTTGCATGTATAACCTCTATCTCATTGCTTGCTGTTTCAGAGAGAAGAGAAAGAGAGCAAGGGGTAGAATTTGGAACTCAAAACTTTAAATAAAAATGTTAAAGAAAAAATTATCCTTCTAGGGAATATGATCAGATTCAATCTAACTTCTGATCACTATGTCATTATTGTGGGGAAAGGGAAGGAGGATCTCAAGTTTTATATCCAAGGCTTGATCCCTTTCCTCCCAAATACCAGTCCCGCAATGAATACACATAAAACACAGCCAAGAAACACATTTATCTAAATCAGTAGAAACACGGAAATCAGAGAAGATATATATATATATATATATATATATATATATATATATGTACATTAATGTATATATATGAAATATAGAGTGTATATAGAGTGAAAGTTTTCCTATTGGGAGAGAAATTAACTCAGCTCAACCAAGGCAGTTGTAGATCTCACAAGGGGAAACTCCCTGAAGACTCTACTGCAGCAAGCTGAGTTCAGGGACATGGTGGAGACATACAGGTCTTCTCCTGCCTTTCTAGAGTCTTTTACTTTGGTACCCAGAGGTGTGATAGCCCTCTTCCATTTTGCGCAATTGAACCTGGAAACCAAAAAGGCCCAAAGTGACTTGAAGCTTGAAGTGTCCCGAAGAGACTGAAGAAGGCTGGAGCTCTCATGTTCCTACTAATTCTGTTGTGCTTCTCGTGTACGGCAGGGCCTTCGTCTCCATAAAGAAGGAGAGTCCCAAGCAGGTGGGCTTTGGGAAAGGGGTTATATATAAATAACTAAACTGAGATTCAGAAATACTGCCCATGGTCACATATCTAGTATACACTGAAACCCAGCTTTGCCACTGCTCTCTGCACTACATTATATTATAGAATGAAAGAATAAATGGTCACTGGTTAATCACTTTCCATCTACCAGACATTTTGTAGTCACAGGAGATACAAATGCAAAACATAAAAGGGTTCCTTTTCTACTAATAAAAGAGAACACACATATAAGAGTTTGGACCAAGGAGGTGTGTTTTGGTGAACGAAGTCACTGGGATAGTGAGCAGAGTCACGACAATTAGTATAAAAGAGGAGCCCAGAGAAGGTGAAAGAAAAATTTAGAAATGAGGGAAAGTTTCATGGAAGAGATACCTGAGGGGGGTCTGGAAGGAAGAGCAGGAATTCAAGAAACGGAAATATGAGGGAGGAAGTTCCAGGTCTAGAGAATAACCAATGCCAGCACCCATAAGAAACTGAGAAGGCAGAATAGGATGTACAATATTTAATCACTTTCCCCCTTCCCCACCCAACACACATGCGAATGCATGTCTGAGCGTGCAAACACCTACCAGTAATTCACTTCAATAGATATTCATCCACTTTCAATGTTTGCACTGCACAGCCTCATGTCGAATTGTTTCTCCCTTCCCACCACTACCCAGGGACAGATGGCTATCTCCTGGATAATGTTGCCCATGCTCACATAAAATGTTATCCTCTTAGTTGCACTCTTAAGTCAGATTTCTTGAGAGCATAAACAGAACAAGGTGTGAGGATTTCTGTAAGGTGGCAAGTCACATAGGGCTCAATAAGATCCAGTCCAGAGGGCAGTGGTGTCCAGTTTAAGAGCAAACCCAGCAGAGGGCCTTGCACATATTTATCATTTAATACACGTTTGTGCCATTGAATCATAGCTTCCCTGAGATCCCTGTAAAAAGTCCTTGAGTCCAGTGTGCCTTTTTTCTAGGGTCCTTTTGCCTGCATACCTCGAAAGTCTGAATTCTTCACTCCTAGTCCTAACTGAGGTTATTGATTTTCTCCAAACCAAATTACAGCTTTTGTTGGTCTCAATTGTATACTGAAGTTAACTTTTTTTCCTTTTTCAAATGTTGCCTTCTGATGAGAAGCGGTCCACTTAATATATACTCAAATTAATGCAATTATATCAAACACGTCCTTGGATCTGGGCCCTGCACTGCAGTGAGTGACTGACCACATCATTGATTGTGATTGGATTCATATTTTGTTGATCATGAAAGCGAGATGGACCCCACAAAGTAGTTAGAGTCATGCAGATGTAGCTTTTTAACCCTCTTCTCAGATGCACGTCTCCTTCCGATCCTCAGAGACAGAATTTTCGTCACAAAGACCTGTTCTCTCATATAAGGAGATATGTAGGGGTAAGAATTTAATTGGTTTTTGAATTGAGACTGTGGCAGATCAAGTCTCTGATACTGTCTGAAATGGTAAAGGGAGTTTCTATTGGCTCCCAGCACAGGTGGCGTGGTCAGGAGCTGAATCTTTATACTCCTCTCCTAATGCTGTACCTCCCTCATTCAGTGCTCTGGGGTCTCTCAAAAGGAGTTGGTGCTTTGAAGACAGCTCTCAGACTGGGGATGTGAGGATGGCCTTAGAGAGACTTCCTACTGCCCAGACTCTAGTTCTCCTTTTCTTCAGTTTCCTAGTGACCAACTCTGGTAAGATATCACTTTCCTTCTTCCACAGGTTCTGTACTATTAAGAGTTGGACTAAGTTGGACCGGGCTGCTGGGCTTGGGGAAAAATGATCAGTCAGAAAGTCATAGTACAATATTTACTATCTATTTTGGGGAATGCAAGGGAATTACAATTTGGGGGGTTATCAGTTAGGTTTGGAGGGAGGTTATTCGTTAGATAATCATATAAACCCAGGATTAGATATTATAGTCCCCTATTGTGTCAGGAATCATCTGAGCTTTCATGTGACTTGTAATATGGCAGATTGTCTAGGAATTAATAGAAGACCCATTACTGCGTACTTTAGGCCTCATTGTCCTGCTTCCTTTGGCCAGCTCTGAGGCATCATCTCAGTGATTTGCCATCCTTCTAAATGACTGAAGGAAATTTCATATCATTGCCATGTGCATGAGTATATGGAAAGAAAGGTTCACATGTGAAGCAAGCAGAGAGTTGCCCTGACCAAGTCATTCAACCCATTAGCCAAGAGTCTTTGTTGAGCTTGTGCTGGCTTGGCCTGGGCTACTCAGCTGGGAGAGATCACTGTTAGTTTGTGAAATGACCTGCAGGTTTTGTATGGCCTCTGTGAACAGTAGAGGAGAAATATTGATAACAGCTACTACAAGATCTAAATAACTCTGTATGTGTTGTCTATGTCTAAGCCCCACATTTGGGTTTTACTTTTAAGACTTATACCAATCAGTTTCAGCATCCAGGAGGGCTTAGACCTCTCCTTTACCAGAGTGTTTTGCAAATATTTTGCTCCAAAGGTGGTTTTGAACTCCTCTCTCTGGAATTAGTCCTCCCAGCATCTATGGGAGTGGTCAGTCCCATCCCTACTGCTTCATCCCCTTCTCTCTGAGAGGAAGGATACACATACTTTTTAGCTTTGGGATGCACAAAGCAGGCATTAGATATATTCAGAAGGCAAGACAAGGTTGGATTCCCAGGAAAAATCCTTTTGATTAAAACATCTATTAAGCACCTGCTATGTGCCTTGGAAATGCTGAAGATACAGAGATACTAGGGGTGGAAGGGAAACATGCATGCTTACAAGTGAAGGCAAAATGTATACAGGGTATCCTGACAGTAACTGTTTTTAGAGGAAGAAGAGTCCTAAGAATTGTGATAATCAGGAAATCAAGAGGTTTAGATGACATAATTCGAGGTAAGATGTGAAGCGACCTGGGAATTCCAAGAGCCATTAGTAGATAAGGAGACCATTCCCGGTATGAGGGACAAACTGCAAAAGGAATGTGATGGGAGATAGAATATTGTGAATGGGAAACAGAAAATAACCTAGTGTGACTACAGCACAGACTAAACGAGGAAGAATGATCTGAAATAATTCTAGAAAGATAAATCGGAACTAGATTGGACAGATTGGAACTAGAAAGGTCTTCAAAGGTCAAACAAAGGGGTTTGTATTTTATTCTAGAGGTAAAAATGAGGAGTCGATTGAGATTTTTGAGCACGGTAGTGTCAAGGTCAGCGTGTCAGTGGTTTAGAAGATGGACTGAAAGGGAAAGACTGGAGGCACAGAGACCAATTTGGAAGTTATTGCAATAAGATGTCTTGTTGCAAGAGTAACAATAGCCTGGATTTTGATACGTTTGATTAATATTAAAAGTTTAGTTGATAAAACCCTTTCCTATGGTCCATTGTCCATCTAGTTTCTGATGGTCCAAATGACACCTTTCAAAGGTTTCCAGGGAAGCCGATCCAATGGTGGCTACAATCCTTGTGAAGGCTCCCTAGTATATGTGACTCCACTGTGTTTCATCTCATTTTCATCTTTACTTTGTAATCTGACTTCCAGCTTCATCATTCAACTGATAGAGCTGTCTTCAAAGCAATCACTATCTCTTCATTGCCAAATCTAATTAATTTTTCTCATTTCTTGTACTTTACATTTTCTCTGTAGCCACTGACACTGTCAATCACCATCTTCTCCTTGATATTCTCTTCCCTCTAGGATTTCCTGACACTGCTGTTTCCTGGTTCTCCTCTTACCTGTCTGACATCTCCTCAATCTCCTCAGGTTCCCCCCCCCACTAATATTGATGTTTACCAAGTGTATGTGCGGACTTTCTTCTCTTCACTGTCTATGCTATCTCACTTGATCTCACGAGCTCCACTGGGTTAAATTATCACCTCTATGCAGATGATTCTCAGATCTTTCTATTCAAGCCTACCCTCTCTCCTGACCTCCAGTCTCACATCTACAACTCCTTATTGGACCTCTGTAAGGAGATGTGTTGTAGAAACCTTAAATTTCATATGTCTATAATAATCAATAATCAATCTATGCTCCCCTTATTTGCTTATAGTATCACCTTTTAAGTCTAAATAATATATTCCTGTCATCAATAATAAATTGAACTTGGTATTTCTCCCTAAACCTTCCCATCTTTGTAATTTGCCTATTACTGTGGAGGCCATCACCATCCTCCCACAGTCACCTAGTGTCGTTCTCAATTCTTTTCTCTCTTTTGCCCCATCATTTGCAATCAGCTTCCAGGTACTGTTGTTCCAGGTACTTTTGTAACAACTTTCATCCACACCCCCTTCTTCTTTCTGACACTGTGTTCTACCACTGTGTTGCAGGCCCATGTTACCTTATGTCTGGACAATTGCAAGAACCTTCTGGTTGGTCACTGTCTCAAGTCTCTATTCCAGTCGGTCCTCCACTCAGCTCTTACGTTTATCTTCCTAAAGCACAAGTATCAAACTCCCTATGATTCAAAATTCTTCATATCCCAGCCCCCTCCTCCCTTCCTGTCCTTCTAATACTTTTCTTTCCTCCACATACCTTTTAATCCAGTGACATTCGTCTCTTCCATTCTTTCTGGAAGACATTCTATCTTCTGACTGTGCATTTTTACTGGTTCTCCCTATGCATCTAATTCTCTCTCTCTTCATCTCTATCTTTTGCATTCCCTGGATTCATTGAAGTCCCAACTAGAGTCCTATTGTCTACACAGAAACCTCTTATTATCTGCCACCTTAATGCTAGTGTTGTCCCTCTGGTGATTATCTTTAATTTGTCTCTTTTAATTAATATTTTATTTTTCCCAATTACATGTAAAATTTTTTAAGCTCTCATTTTTTTGATTTTTTAAAATTTATTTTTAATATGTTTGGTTTTCAGCATTGATATTCACAGGCGTTCGAATTACAAATTTTCTCCCCATTTCCTCCCCCCCACTCCAAGATGGCGTACACTCTAGTTGCCCTGTTCCCCAGTCTGCCCTCCCCTCTGTCACCCCATTCCCCTCCCATCCCCCTTTCACTTCCTTTCTTGTAGGGCAAGATAAATCTCTATGCCCCATTGCCTGTGCATCTTATTTTCTAGTTGCATGAAAAAAAAAACCTTTTTACTTTTGAACATCTATTTTTTTAAAACCTTGAGTTCCAAATTCTCTCCCCTCTTCCCTTCCCATCC
>JAQQSZ010016844.1:0-10932 GCA_028646595.1 Phalanger gymnotis
TGGAGGTCAATGGAGCTAGGATTAAAACCAAGAATCACCTACCCCACAAAACTGAGTATCATGCTCCAGGGCAAAATATGGACTTTCAATAAAATACAGGACTTTCAAGTTTTCTCAGTGAAAAAAACAGAGCTGAATTGAAAATTTGACTTTCAAATGCAAGAATCAAGAGAAGCATAAAAAGATTTCAAAACATTCTGAGAAAGAGTCCACAGGCTTTACAAGACTGTCAAATGAGTCCATGACACACAAAAAATGAAAAACCTCTTGTATTCCAGGAGATAAAATGATGGGTAAAATGAATAATTTTGATTACATGAAATTTAAGAGGGTTTTTTTTTTCACAATCAAAACCAATACAGACAAAATTTATGGAAAGCAGGAAATGGCAGGGGAGCAGGAATAGACTTAAAGCAAGTTTCTCTGATAAAGCTCTTATTTCTCAGAAATATAGGGAACTGAGTCAAATTTATATAAATAAAAGCCATTCCCCAATTGATAAGTATTCAAAAGATATGAATAGGCAGTTTTCAGAAGAAAAAATTAAAACTATCTGTAGTCACAATGCTCTAAACCACTGCTTATTAGAGAAATGAAAGTTAAAACAATTCTGAGGTACTCTCTCACACCTATCAGATTGGATAACATAACAGAAAATGAAAATGACAAGTTTTGGAGGGGATGTGGAAAAATTGGGACACTCTTGCACTGTTGGTGCACTTGATCCAATATTCTAGAGAACAATTTGGATCCCAAGACTTCACAAACTCATGCTATATCTACAATGTGTCAACTCCTTTCTTCTCCTATAATCATTAACTATTGGTTACAAAAGCTGTTTTCCATTCCTCATCTCAAGATCTAAGGTTTCAGTGTCTCCCCCTTATCACATGGCAAATACTGCATATCCTTCCAAAGGATTTGCTACTATTTTTGCTTTATCATTCTATGGTAGACTGTTGTAGTAGGAAGGCTGAATTTATAATCTCAAATATAATCATGTATATGTGTGAATGGTTCAAAATCACAAGGTATGAGAGATTCTCTAAGTAGAATGCAACAAAACATTTATGTAGGCCCCACTGCAGCAGATCTTCGAACCATCCTCCCCATTCTGACATGTTGACAAAAAGACTCCAGGCCCAGAAAGCCCGCCTCACAAGAGTAGCCAGGAGGCCACAGAAAAACAAGATAGTATTTAGCCAAATCATATTTACTGGCCTCAAGTCCTTGCTCACACTCCTGGGTCTGCACATGGGTCAGCTCTGCTTCCTGCTTCCGCAGCTTCCTGCTTCCACAGCTTCCTGCTTTGGCTTCTGCTTCAGCTGTAGTTGTCTCTTGGCTAGCTTTTCCTCGCAGCCTCTGGCATTCTCAAGCCCCGCCTCAACGACCAGAGACCATTGGTTCCTGAGTTGGCCCCTCTTAAGTCATTAATCTACACCCACCCAGGTTTCACACCTGATAGGGCTTTGGGCCTGGGGCTTAGCACTTAACAGCTGAAAGTACTTTCACTCAAAGTAAACAAAAGGCAAACTCCTGACAAGCTAAGGAGCCCATTTTGCCTTAGGGACACAACTGTGATAAGGAAGGAAACCCAGATGTAATCTAGCCATCCTCTTTATTTCCCAGATGGGAAAACAGGCCTGGAGACACTAATTGAATTGCATTAAGCTACTTAGTATTAAGAAGCAAAATCAGAATTTGAATACAGGCTCTGTGGCTCCAAATTCAGTGTTTTGTTTTGTTTTTTGTTTGTTTGTTTTTGTTTTTGTTTTATCACTTTTCATGTCTCCCACTGTCCTGGTTCTATTTCATAGAATTTATTTAAAACATTTTTGGTGTGTGTGTGTGTGTGTGTTGTGTGTGTGCATGCTCTGATAATTTCTTGGTTTGGGAATTTATCTTCCATGTTACTTTCTCTTCAATTTAATAAATTGTTTGTTCTAGAGCAACATCAGCTGTTGTTCTGAGAAACTAGCAGGTTTATTGTTATATTCTTTTTTTTCCTAAGGAAACTTTAAAAATATGTCTTTTCCAAAGAGAATTTATTCCCTCTTTGGATCAGCTATTTCCTTCTTATTATTATATTGTTATTATTACTTATTATAAACTATCTAAATTGAGCAGGTATAGGGAAGATGCACAGATAAGACATAGTTCCTGACATTGTTGGTTCAAATTCTAATGGGGTGATAACTGGAACACAATTTACACTCTTAAGTTTTACAAAAGCCTGCCTCCCCCTCCAACAACACTTTGAAGCAAATGGCTTGCGTACTGTCCTTTCCATTTTGTATTTGACCAATGCATATTGAGAAATTTATGAGATTCATCCATGATCGTGAAATGATTAGTATTGATGCTCTAATCTGAAGCAAGTTCACTCCTGTTTCTCAGTCCACTGCTTACCTCACTGCACATATTACCCTTCTAATAATAAAATTCAAACTAGAAAAATAATTAGAATAATTCAAGGGTTTATGGATGATTCAAGAGAGCAAAACATTTTGCTAGTATTGAGAAAATATATGTAAAGCATTTTGCAATCTTAAAGTGCCTTTAAAGTGCTAGCAATTATTATGTAGATTTTTGTAAAATAATTCATTCTATTCTTGATGACAAGATAGAGAAATAAGAAATAGAAATAATACGATCAAATTAATAAGTTATTGGGTGGTTGGAGTTTTTTAAGAAAATATTTTTTTAAACACTTGATATCAATGTGACATTAGGTCTCCAATGGGGTATTTCAGTGATGTTTGTTTCACCTTCTTTCTGTTTAGCATTTTTACCAATGACTAGATAGAAACATAGATGTAATATTCTTTAAATCTGTAAATGACACAATTCTATGAGGGATAATTGATAGAATGAATTTTCAATATGAGAATTGACAAGGATCTTGAAAGGATAGAACATTTGGCTAGTATCAAACAAGATGAAATTCACTGAGATAAGTGTTAAGTTTTAAATGTGGTTAAATGTATAAAATAGAGGTAATGTGGTTGATAGAAGATGTTTTGAAGATATTCTGATGTTTTGTTTTTCTGTACTGCAAATTAAATCAGAATCAACAGTGTAATGTGACCATCAAAAAGACAATTATTAGACAACAGTATTATTTCCAGGAATAGAAGTGAATGATCCACTGTTTGCTAGCCTTATCATACTTCACATGGAATATTGTGTTAATTTCTGGGCATTGTGATTTAAGAATAAAAACATGAATGAAGACACGTACATTAAGTATTTACTATGAACAAAGTGGTATGCTAAACATTGAGGAATACAAAGGGAAAAACAAAAGCAATACAACTCCTGCTTTCAAGGAGTTCACCTTTTCTAAAATTTCAACATTTTTATTTTCCATTCCAAACTCTATTATTTTACTCACCCCTCCCACACCTATTGAGAAGGCAAGAAATATTATATACATTATACATATTAAGTCATGAAAAAATATTTCCACATTAGCCATGTTGTAGGAAAAAAAGCAAAAAGAAAAGAAACTTAAAAATAAATGTACATTGATGTGTAGTCAGAGTTAATGAATTCCCTCTCTGGAGGAAGATAGCACTTTTCATCATGAATCCTTTGGAATTGTTATATATAACTGCGTCTACCAAAGTAACCCAATCTTTCATAATACATTTTTATTACAATATTGTTTTTACTGTGTACAATGTTCTCCTAGACCATCTGCTCACTTCACTTTGCATCAGTTTATACAAGTCTTCCTAGTTTGTTTCCCTGAAACTATCTACTTCATTATTTATTATCTCACAATAATATTTCATCACAATAATATAGTACAACTTGTTTAGCCAATTCTCAATTGGTGGATATCCCTTCAATTTCCAATTCTTTGTAACCACAAAAAGAACTGCTAAAATATTTTGTACATGTAGGTCCTTTTATTTTTCTTTGTTTGATATCTTTGGGGTATAGACCTATTATAGGTAGTACTAGGTCAAAGGATACAAAGTTTTTTAGCCCTTTGGGCATAGATCTAAACTGTTCTCCGGAATGGTTGGGCCAATTCACAAGATTCTCATTTACTATGGGAGGAGACTCACACATAGGATATTTCAGCTGCAAGTCTGACCAAAAGGTCCTATAGATCTTAGGGTTCAACAGCAAAGTACATGATAATGGAACAACTTTAGTATCATCTCCACAATAAAGTTACATCTGTTTCTAATGTTGCACCATTTGGCAGTCCAAGGCCTTTGATGCCAAGAATTTTCTTTTTTGATTCTTTAGTTTCTGGGTCAAAAAATTTGTAGAAGCATTTATCAGGTTATATCTCAACAGGGGTTGCTTACCAAGATGATGGCTGTTGGGTGTCGGCAGGAAGCCAGATCAGAGTTTAGGAGGAGTGGAGGATGCTGAAACTTCCATGGTTCCTGTAATCCTCCATCCATTGATTGAAATTGGTGAATAGTCGTTACTGTTGCTATCAATGAAGGTGAACCTCTTCTCTACTGTGAATGTTTCTCTCAGTAATTGTACAATGCTTTTGATTTAAGCAGGGCCTCTCTTCTAGAGGGGCACTTCTAATTCAAGGTCTCAGGATTCAGTGCCCAGACCTTGGATTCAGGGCAATAGGATAGGTACATTGAGGTATCAAGGAAAGGTCATGATGAACTGAAGAATATTCAAATTAAGGAAATCAAGGTAGCTTTGAGTTCATGTTCCATGGAAATTTCTTGGAAATTTAAAAAAAAAACTGGAAATATTTAGTTTTGAGAAGACTAAGGTGGGATAGGGTCATAATAGCATTCTTTGTATTTGAAAACTATTACATGTGGAGGAGGGATGACACTTACTCCAGTTGGGCTTAGGGTACAAAGCCAGGAGCACTGGTGGAAATTTCAGTGAGGTAAATGTAGAGTTGTTGGAGGTGGAGCTGTCCACAAAATCAGATTTCTCCCAAAGTTGAATTAGCTCTCTCCATACCAAACAACTCAACAACCACAACATAGCAGTTGTTCTCAAACCTCTTGGTCTCAAGAATCCTTTACATTTTTTAATTAGAAAAATCTGCGGTTATATCTATTGATATTTGTCATATTATAAATTTTAAAATCTTAATATAATTTTTAATTTTGACATCATGGATCCCCTGAAATGGTCTTAAGGATCCCAGGGAATCTAGACTAAACTTTGAGCACCACTGCTATAAAGACCACCTTGAAGGTATTCAAGTAAAGCCTAGACAAACACTTGCTGGGTTTGATCCTCAGCTATGCTATTTATAAATTCTATGTGCTTGAATAGATGACTTCCTCTCTCTTACTTTTAGTATACTCTTCCATAAAAGAACAAAGCTGGATAGTAGGACAGTGGTTATTTTCATACGTGGATTCAAATTGAAAGGTAATAAGGTCTTTTCCAAATCTGTGATTGTACAATCTGTGCATGTGTGTGTATGTGTGTGAAAATAGTAAATGATGTACTCAACTATGGGCCAGACAGTGATCTCAGGTTTCTGGAGGCAGCATATTCTATTCTATTCTATTTCTATTTCTATTCTATTTCTATTCTATTTCTATTCTATTCTATTCTATTCTATTCTATTCTATTCTATTCTATTCTATTCTATTCTATTCTATTCTATTCTATTCTATTCTATTTCTGTTCCAGGAAGCATTGTAAATTAATTTCCTCTTCCTAGTAATTTAAATTTGTTCTATCTTCTACAACCCTGAATCATGGTAAAGGTATCTCTTAAAACCTGGTTCCTTAACCAATTAGGCTAATCCTTAATTAAACATTCAGTATTTTCTATAATTGATGTAATCTTTGGTTCCTGGACATTACACCTTCTTTATTTTCCATTCTATTACTCAGGTAACACATTAGAGACCCACCTTTTTGAGGATTTGAGAGAAAGCTTGCTGTGGTATAGTTTTTAAATGGAGGTCATTAGGTCAGGAAGACATGGCTTTAAATCTTGTTATGTTTCTCTGGACAAGTAACCACAGCAGTCTTACACTAAACCTCCTCATCTACAAAGTGGGGATTATAATAGCACCTACATAACATGACTGTTACAGGGTCAAATGAGATAATGTTAGTAAAATCCTTTTTTGTCTTAAAGCACTATATATAAACGTGATCTATTATTAGGTCTTCATCTATTTCAGCAAGTTTTTGGCCCTTCTCTCCTTTGCAAGGTCTTAAAATAAAATCATAATTGGCCAAATAAGCAATCTAAAGCCTCAAATGATAAACATTGACCTCTGTGATTCATTGCCAGTTTCTAAAGCTACTCTTTGTTTCAGCAGTCTGCTTTATTTGTAAACCAGTTGCATTATTCCTCTGTATTCTGAGGCTGGTGTCCTCTGCTATACTCGTGATCCTTTGCATCAAGTTCCTGGCAAGGGAAAGGGAGAGAATTACCATGTGAACTATGGTCACTAATTCCACTGGCTTCCAATTCCTCCTTATTTCACTCTCCTCCCTTATTCCTTTTATAACTATCATTAGTGTTTATGATTCCTTTGGGATGATTGCATCAATTTTTTGTCTCATTAAGAAATGCAGTTGTATGTCTTCAGATGTCATTATTTGAAGACCATCAGACCCCTTCTTTGGAGCAATATCATGCTGCTTCTCTCTGAATTTATGATCCTGGATGTCTGTTGTTCAACATTGGGAGAAGAGAAGCATGACTTGAAGCATTCTATTATAGTCTTGGCTCCCCACTAGATACCAGTTACTCAACAAGCACACATAGCAATTATCAATGAAGACCATTTATCCAATTTGATAGCAGACTGGAGATCAGAGAAAGTACATGTAGGAGACTAGATAACAGACAACGTGAAAATGCTCTCCCATTGGAAGTGAGGTAATTCAGTTTAAACAAGACAGAGTTCTAAGTCTTTCTCGATCAGATGTTCCTGGAGTCTTTAATATAGCAAGCTAATGATAGGAACGTGATGGAAACTGCCACCTCCTCTCATGTCATCAGATTCTTTTCCTCCAATTGCCTGAAGTGTTATTGGCAGCTTCCATCTTATCTCTGAAAGCCAGAAGTGTTCAAGGTCTGAAGAGGCTCAGCAACTCCAAGAAAATTCATGAGAACTGAAGAAATCTCTCTTCTGCTTCATCAATCCATATTCCTCCTTTATAAAAGGGTGGGACATTCATCTCTGGGGCCAGGTGGGTGGCATAATGGATAGAGCACTGGACTTGGATTCAGGAAGTCAGGAAGACCTGACTTTAAATATGACTGCAGACATTTACTATCTGTAGGACCCTAGGCAAATAACTGAAATGTGTTTGCCTCAGCTCCTCATCTTAACAGGGGCTGGAAAAAATGGCCAAGTGTTCCAGTATCTCTGCCCTAGCTTTTGAAAAATTAGTGTCAGTTATTACTGTAGCTCACTCAGAGAGGTAGTCTCTTTTACTCGACCTGTCAGTATACCTATTCTATCTTACAGATAAATCCCATCAATTCTACCCACCTAGTTTGCTTTTTGTTGCAAGTTTATTCCAGACTGCTAGTATGGGTTTTTAAATAAACTAACTCTAATTTAAAATGCTTCTAAGATACTCTTAAAATACTGTGTGGCCACTTCCACTCTGATTTAAGAATGTAGCTGAAATCTCTTTTGAACATCATGTTTCCTACTCTATATAATTCACTTCAATCGACATTGGAGATAGCTGTATGAGGAATGAAGAAAACCTGAGTTCAAATCCTTCCTCAAAAACTGACTGATTGTGAATATATCATTTAACCTGTTTCACCTTAAGTTTCTTTATCTCTAAAATGGGGATAGAGATAGCATCTACTTCACAGAATTGTTGTGGAGAATACATGCTATAATATATGTAAAGCACTTGGCAAACATTCAAACACGATAAAAATGCTAGTAATTATAATTATGATTATGACCAACATTAATAAATAATATAGATACTAGAAATAGAAATACAACAATGACCCAGTCTCTGCCATCAAAGAGCTGACATTCCATTTTAAACTCGCCATCTATTTAATAGATTTCCTTTCAGGAGTGTGATATAGGGATAGCATCATTTAGAGGTTAGAGAGTGGGCTTTGGAGCCATACAGACCTAATTTCAGTTGTATCTTTGGCATGTTCTGAGGTGTGGCTCTGGGCAAATCACTTAACTTCTCAATGGTGTAGGTATCTCTTTAAGACAATAAATTTGAGAGAAGGTATTGACGTGCATTTGTATAGGGGGTTTTCTTATCTGGGAGTTCTCTATATTGATGAAATGACTTCTCCAGGCCATATTTCCTAATGTTTTCCTTTGTATTTCTTTAGGAATGGGATGAATTCTTTCAATCTATCAAGAAGTATTTATTAAGCATTTACTTTTTTTCCAGATTCTTTGTTAAGTAATGGAGATACCAAGGCAGGAGGAAAAATCCTTGTCCTCAAAGATATTATATTCTTATTAGAGAGACAAAATGTAAGTGACTTGGCCCAAATACAAAATGCAAAAAGTAGGGGAAAGATAAGCTTAGAGGGGAAGGCATTAGCAGCTGAAAAAGGGCTTGAGGCAAAGATATTGTAGTTCAATCATGAAGGAAGCCAGGGTTTGTGAGGGAGCCTTAGGTGAAGATCAGCTCCTATCTAGGGGAAATTCAAATTTATCTTCAAAGTAGTTTATTTCAGCAACTTTGTCAATGTGTACCAAGGAAATAGAATCTTGAATATTCAATATCCTACTCTCCAAACTTTCTCACTTCTCATTAGGCCTCCCTCCCACGGTCCTATTCTACCAACCTTTTCAAATAAAGACCTTTTCTCTCATTTGCAAAAATAAAGAAAAAAAAGTTTAGTCAAGACCTGACTCATCCCATATGCTCATCATATCAAATCATTCAAGAAATTTCTGCTATTATCTCCTCCATATTTCGTCATAAATGGGGATGTAAACTTTCTTTCAAACAAGATCAAATTCTTTCCAAGTGCCTTCTTTGCATTCTTATTTTTCTTCTGTAACAGAGGTTTCCAAACTTATTCGGCTTATTGTTGACTTTAAAAAATAATTACTCAGCACACCCCTGAAAATGTACTTTCTTTAACCCTCTGATTTTTTTAACTTTGCATCATTTAAAAATATATATATATTAAATGATGCATCTTAATTTTTTTTGCAGGGGGAAGGCAGGGCAATTGGGGTTAAGTGACTCGCCCAAGGTCACACAGCTAGTAAGCGTATCAAGTGTATGAGGCCAGATTTGAACTCAGGTCCTCCCAACTCCAGGGCCGGTGCTCTACTCACTGTGCCACTTAGCTGCCCCAATCCATCTTAAATTTGATGATATATTGTAAATTTGTGGGTTTTCTCCTGCATTGAAATTTTGATGACACAATATCGCATCATGTAACTGCATAGTATCATATTGTGAACAAATCGTTAAAGACACATTTTCCTGTTGATGCATACTGGACTTCCTGAAAATGCACAACGTGCTCACCTGCCAAGACTTGCTCATTAAGAACTGTGGGCAAACTTGACCACTGATTGGTTATAACTTGCATTTTGGGTGTTTACTTGGAAAATAATGTACTTACTATGACTTTAACTCTGTTACACAACAAATGAACATAGACAAATGTATTTTTTTTCCAAAATTTTCTTATCTTCTTTCTTGATGCTGTCGCTGACCCCTTATTTTTATTCAATGTCCTCCCAATTGCACCCAAGGGTATTATCAAACCCCCTGGATGGTTCCAGCACTTCCCCAGGGTATCATCACCCACTTTGGGAACCTATGTAACAAATTGACCTTTCATGCTTACTGCCCTACCTTCACTATCTACCTACTGGCTTCCTCCTTGCTACTTACAATTATCCCCCACCTAAAAACAAACAAATCTATTCCCTTCATTCAGTTATTACCACTGCCCATCATTTTCTATCTCCTTTCTGCATCCAGATTATAATTGCCTTCACTTTCTCTACTCTCAGTTCTAAACCACACCTCCACAATCTGGCTACCTCATTCTACTGAAACTGCTCTCTTCTAAGTCACTAATGATCTCTTAATTGTTAAATCAAATGGCTTTTTCTCATTTATCCTTCTTAAACACTCTTCTAAATCTCTTTAACGTTTTATGCTGCCTTATTCTCCTTGATTCTCTTCTCACAGGATTTTTGTGAGAATGCAACTTCCTGGCTGTCCTTTACCAGTCTGATCTCTCATTCTGAGTTTCATTTGCTGGCTATTCATGTTTTTCACTTCCCCTCCAGAAGCATTGTCATTATCATCATCACCATCATCACCACCACCACCATCATCGCCACCAACATCATCATAAATAGCTAACATTTATGTAGTGCTTACTATATGCCAAACATTGCGCTAAGAATTTTACAATTATTATCTCAGTTGATCCTCACAACAACCTTGGAATGTAGGTACTATTATTCCCATTTTATTAAAGAGGAAACTGAGTCAAATGGAGGTTAGATGATGTGTCGGTTAAGCAAAATTGTCTCATTAGCATGGCTTTTGTTTCTTTTGAGTGGAAGTACTTTCAGCTGTTAAGTGCTAAGCCCCAGGCCCAGGGCCCTGTCAAGTGTGAAACCTGTGTGGGTGTGGATTGGTGACTTAGGAGGGGCTGGTTCGGGAACCAATGGTCTCTGGTCATTGAGGTGGGGCTTGAGAATGCCGGAAGCTCGGCTGCGGAGGGGTGAGCTGGGAGACAACTTCAGCGACGGCGGCGGCAGCAGCGGAAGGTGTGGAAGCCAGAAGCTGCGGAAGCCAGAAGCTGCAGAGGCAGGAAGCTGCGGACTTCAGCGGCGGCGGGGCTCACCCGAGTGCGAGCAGGAACGTGAGGCCAGTGAACATGATTTGGCTAAATACTCTCTTGCTTTTCTTTGGCCTCCTCGTTGCCCTTGTGAAATGGGCTTTCTAGGCTTGGAGTCTTTTTGTCAA
>JAQQSZ010016845.1:0-10932 GCA_028646595.1 Phalanger gymnotis
GAAGAAAATAAAGCAAAACTTTGGCCTAGAACTTCTGTGAAAATGCCTATTTTTCTGAAAATATTCTGTTTCCTTGAAGATTAACTAATAGTAGGACTACAGAAAGCATACAATTAATTAAAATCAAAATAATTGCAAACCATGTTTAATTGCATTACCGTTTACCATTAAGTTTACAATAAGTCATTTGAAATATGAAATTAGGGGAAAAAAGAAGAAAATAGCCTTGCAATGATGATTTATCATCAAAGTCCATATCACTATGGTCATAGAATTGACTAAGATGTGCTAAGAACACAGATATCACTGTGCTTATTGTATTTTCATTACAAACAACATTTTGGGGGCAGAGTCAAGATGGTAGAGTGAGATGAAGGATTTTTACTTAGCTCAGCCAGCATACCTTCTTAATAAGAACTATTAAAATATAGAAGAACCAAATTCTGATGAGGAAAGCCAAGAAAAAAATAGCAGAGTCCTTTTTTTCCTGACCGGGGAAGTGTAGGGAAATAGTCAATGAGGTCTACAGACCCTTGGGACAGGGGACTGGCTAGGAGTTCAGTGAGTTGGTAGCTATTGTAGGGAGCATTCCAACCTCAGGTTAAAAAAAGGTCAAGACAGAAAACCAGGGCATGAACCACGAAGGCAGGGGGAGAGTCCAAGGGATCCCTGAACTAGTTAGTGGTTGATACAGGAAAGGGTGCCATATGGCAGCTCTGTTGCCCATTGCCCAGTTCCAGGTCATGGATCCAGGGTGGAAAGGAGTTGTAGTGGGTGAGGGCGGGGCCCTCCTAGTTGTGTACTGAACAAGAAGCAAATTCTGGAAATGTAGCCATGTGGCTCTGAGCCCAGGAGGAGAGCAGCAGGGACTTAGTTCAAGCCTTTAACTCAGCATGTAAGCCTGCAGTAGAATAACCAGGGCAGGGGTATCAGACCAAAGTGTAACCAGCAGTTCAAAAAAAAAAGAAAAGTAAATGACAAATACCAAAGAGGCTATGGGAAAGCAAGTACACTTATGCATGGATGGTTTAGTTGTGAAGTAGTCCAGCCATTCTGGAAAGCAAAAAGCTATTAAACTATGTAGACCCTTTGACCCAGCCATACTTCTGCTATATCAAAAGAGATCAAAGAAAGAGAGAAAGGACCCATATGTATAAAAGTATTTATAACACCTCTTTTTGTAGTAGCAAAGAATTGGAAACTAAGGGGATGCCTCTCAATTGAGGAATAGCTGGAAAAATGTGAAATAATATGATTGTGCAGCAAGAAAAGATGGTGAAGGTTTCAGAAAAATTTGAGAAAACGTTTATGAACTGATGCAAAGTGAAATAAGCAAAACCAGAACAATTTATCAATAACAGCAATATTGTGAAGATAATCTACTTCAAAAGACTTAGCAACTCTGATCAAAACAATGACCAATCATAATTCCAAAAGGCTCATGATGAAACATACTAGCTACTTCCAGATAGAGAGCTAATAGATTCAGATTGTAGATGGAACCATATGTTCATCTCTTTCCTTCCTTTTTAAAAACATGGCTAATGTGAGAATTTTTTATGATTATAGATATTTATAATGTGTTATGTTTTTATTGCTGTTTCAGTGAGTGGGAAAGAGGATGGAGGGAGGAAGATAATTTGAAACAAAATAAAATAAAATGAATTAAAAAACATTTGGTGCAATTTTAAATACACTTTTCTAATAATGACTCATACATATGTAGATATACCTCCTACAAATGTGCATACGTGCACACACGTTGACTTTCAATGTCCCTGTATAGATTCAAAGACAGAAATTAATTTGTTCATTAATCCTCTGAATTTGAACGTCAAGCAAGGTATGAAACAGAAAGACATTCTCACAAAAAGTGTACATTAGTTTTCAAGGGGAAAACGTTACATAAAGTCAAATTGGAATAATGACAACTCACATTTATATAGTACTTTATGAAGCACTTGTAACACAATCAGAAGTAGTACACATATTATGATTCCAATTTTATGAATGAGGAAATAGAGGATCAAAGAAGGGAATGCCTAAATTCAAAAAATAATAATAATTAGAGAAAGGTTTTGAAGTTGTTTCTCCTGACATCAAGTCCAATGCTCTTTTCTGTTGCACTATTATTTTCTATAGATTTTGAAGTTTTCCAGATATTTCAGGGTATTGATAATATTGCATTGATTTCACTGAGCCCCAGAATGATGAGACTTTTTAAACTAGATCCACAACTAAAAAGAGATTAGAACAGCGACTGTCATAGGAAAAACCAAGCACATAAGAAATGCATATTTTCCAGATTATGGCATTCACTTGGATCAGCAGCTTATCAAATTATCCCATCAACATGTGCCTTGTGCACAAGAACTGAAATTGATCAATAAATTGGAATTGAATTTCAAAGGAAGAATATAACAGGATTACTTGATTGCACTTGGGAAATTATATAAAACATTAAATATTTTGAAGCTGTTCCTTGGCACAAAGGCCTAGCTTTTAGCATTTTTCTCTTGGAGATGGTATATGACTCCATATTACGGAATACCCATGATCTCAGAAGAATCAAAATTTCAAGCAACCTAAAGCATAATGAAAATATATGTACCAAGTGAAAGGAGACTAGAGAGTATTTTTAATGGTAACATGTTAAAAATGTGTTGGACAAGAAAAAAAATCTGTGACTGATAGTGATGGTGATATAAAAATAATGGGGGGATATAACCGATAGATGGCCTTAGTGTTGCTCTGGCACATGTGAAATATATTTTTAGGCAATAAAGAAAGGTTTTAAGAAAGTTAGGCAGTTATTTAAGAAATTTGTCAAAAGATGTGAGTTATAAAATATGTATGGAGTGGAATCTGACCTTGTGGAATGATTATTCATGTTAATAATATTACATATCCACTGATTTCCTCAAAATTCCACAAAGTTTCATTCATACCAAGTAGAAATCATGAGAAATAGGCAACAGGTGTATACTCTACTTGTATACTTAAGTATCACAACGGCAGATTGGAATAAGAATATATTGATCATAAAATTTGGTTTGTTTAATGTTTATATCCACAGGGCTTACTCTCTTATTGCACTACTTGCCCTATCTAAACAAAATTGAGGCTTGGAAAGCCCATACATTTTAGTGAGATTCAGACCATTTCACATTATTTTATAGGTGTAGTCTCTCCCCACGATTGATATAGAATTCTCTCTCTCCATGCCTTCTCATCATTTGAGGAAACCAGGTTATCTATTTGTTGTCTCTCCTTGACAATCTGTAAATCTCCCCCTACTCCCCAACTTTCCCCATATTAGAATAACTACTTACGGAAATAATAATGGAGAATGATGTATTGAGAGCTGAACAAGACATTAGAGGTCTTCCAGTCCAAGCTTTCTAATTTTACAAATAATGAAACTAAGGTCCAGAGAGGTCAAGGGACTTGTCTAAAGACAAAGAAGTAGCAAGTGGCAGACTTCAGATTCCACTCAGGTCTTATGATACAAGGACAACACTTTTTCTACCATACCATGCTTTTTCCTATATCGCATATTCATGATACTGGCTTTTATGACATTTTTTCCTGCAAGTTATTTTTATTAGTGTCCTGCAGCCACCTTAAACTTATATTTTCTAAAGGTTTATTTTAAATTTTTGAACTTAACAAACATTAGATAAAATTAATATTCCAATAGACAGAGTAGAACAGAAAAAGACCAATGTAAGGAAAAACACTAATTTCCGTTACATACAGCTTGCTTTTCCTTTTAGCTATCTAATAAATTTAATATTAAAGTTTCTTCTATCAAATCAAATGATTAAAAAATTAGTGAATATTAGACATAATGCAGCCACATTTTCTTTACCTCTCAGTTACCTGAACAAATATAAAACTGTGGACTTCCCTAGAAAATCATTTGAAAAAGCCAGCATTTTCCCTTCTTGTAGTTTCATCAAAAATAGCTTTCAGTCTCATCATTCAATTAATAAACATTTATTTATTTATTTTTAAATAAAACAATATGTCAGGCACTGTGCTAGTACTGAGGAGAAAAAAAATGACACAAAAGGCAGTCTCTGCCCTCAAGGAGTGCACAATCTAATAGGGGAGGTTTACTCAATATGGAAAAAAAGTACC
Source organism: Phalanger gymnotis (assembly GCA_028646595.1). NCBI lineage: Eukaryota > Metazoa > Chordata > Mammalia > Diprotodontia > Phalangeridae > Phalanger > Phalanger gymnotis. The sequence continues at coordinate 4,144 of JAQQSZ010016845.1, forward strand.
AAAACAAAAAAAAAATCTTATTTTAACAGAAGTAACATCCTGAGCCTGTGATTTTATACATGCAAGAAATTTCCTATAAGGCAACATTATCAATGCACATCTGAAACCGTTCTGCAATTTAAACTCTTAAAAAGTTATCTGAGTCATTGAAATGGTAACTTGTCCAGGATCACAAAGCTAGCATGTGTTAAAGTCAGTACATGGACCCAAGTATTGGTGACTCCTAGTGCTGGCTTTTTAATGACTACCTTGCCCATCCACAACTTTTACAGATATTTTTTCTAATATCAGTTGCTCATGGGTAGGCTGAGCTAATATAATAAAAATGACAGTTTTATCTAAATTAGTTTACATATTCTGTGCCGTACCAATCAAACTGCCAAAAATTATTTTATAGAGCTAGAAAAAATAGCAAAATCATTTGGAAAAACAAAAGGTCAAGAACATTAAGAGAATTAAATGCAAAGGAAGTTGGCCTAGCCGTACCAGTTCTAAAACTATATTATAAAGCAGCAATAATCAACACTGTTTGGTACTGGCCAAGAAATAGAGTGGTAGATCAGTGGAAAAGGTTAAGATACAAGACACAGTAGTCAATCACTATAGCAATCTACTGTTTGATAAACCCAAAGACTCCAGCTTATTTTTTCATCTTCTGTCTTCCTTCAGTTTAATGTTTTGTACATGAGTTTGTAATCTTTGCAAATGTTGTCACTTGATTACAACATTTTCCCATTTGACAAAGATTGTTATTGGGTAAGATATGATTTCCTGGGCCTTTTCATTCCTTTTATTGTCATGCTGTTTTGAATATCTTGAAAAACCAATTAATGAGCTCATGTATTTAGTTTTGTCTACTGTACAGGATTTGCAACTGATGTCTTATCTTTATCCTTTCTAGGAATTTGGACCTTGGTTCTAACCATATGTTGATCAGGCAACACATAGACAGTAGATTCTGAAATAACTGCTACTTCATTAATCAATACTGTATTTCACCACATAATCATCGAGCTGGGAGCCTAGAATTCTCAGTGCCCATGCATTGTCTGTATATTTCTAAAAGTTGACTTACATGGTTTGGTCACATTACATGGTTAGACTTGCATCTTCCCAATTTTAATATATACTCATGAGTATTCTGTGCATCTCAATCTTGCACCAAAGACAGTTCAGCAATAAATGATTCTTTAGTGATACTGGCACAACTTTTTTAAAGCTTCACATAATGGTCACATCCCACTTTTTTTCAAAAACAAAATTGGCATAAGATCTGTGACAATTATGCAGTGAAATACTGTCCTTTCCTGTCTGTGAAGATACAGACAGTTTCATTTTTTGTCGTTTACTGCTTTCTATGTCTAGGATCTCCCTATTTGCTTCTTGAGGAAAAAGTTTTGTGATGTCAAGTGTGTAACTTCTATGAAATTTTGCCATCATTCACCTCTTAATCTGGATTCATAATTTCCAATATAGTTATTATTGGCCTGTCTACTTTTTCATCAAAGCCATGATATACTACAGTATAGGTTTATTTAACTTGTAATAATCCATCTCATAAAATTTTCACAGCATTTTTTTGTTTCTTCATCTCCTGAAACCTATTACAGTACATAAGGTGCAGTTATCTCCATGGTTCTTTGTTTCCTGACATTTGCTTTGTACATTGACAGCTGAGAGGAAGTGTTTCATAAAATTAGATTTCTTGTTGCCTCTGGACATATGATGAAATCAATTCTTCCGTCTCTTTTATTTGCCTCTCCAGAGAAAATTTGTGAACTACCCCTTTAAGCTTGAACTTTTTTTGTATCACATGATTTAATTTGTAACAAGAATCATAGACTCAAATTTGAAAGTAATCTATTCCATTCCATAAGTGAGTAAGAATCCCTTATCCAACATTTGCAAAAAGTAGAAAGAATGAGAGAGAGAGAGAGAGAGAGAGAGAGAGACAGAGAGAGAGAGAAAGGAAGGAAGGAAGGAAGGAAGGAAGGAAGGAAGGAAGGAAGGAAGGAAGGAAGGAAGGAAGGAAGGAAGGAAGGAAGGAAGGAAGGAAAAGAATAAAAGAAAGAAAATGCCCATCTAGGCTTCTGTTAAAGACCTCAATTAATGAGGAAACCATTATATTCCAGTTTCGACCATTTGACTTATTGAGGTTTTTCCCTCCTACATTGAACCAAAAATCTGCCTGGCTGCAAATGCCATATTTTACTTCCAGTTCTGTCCTCTAGAGCTAAGAAAAATAAGTAAGTCCCTCTTCCACAGGTAGAGCCTTCAAATATTGAGGGACAGTTTTCATATCCAATTCAATTAAATAAATATTTATTAAGTTCCCACTATATGCCAGGAATTTTGCTAGATTCTGAAGATACAAGAAAAAAATGGAGAAGAAATTATAGCTATTTAAGAAAGAATTGAAGAGACAATTAACAACTGGCATAGGAGGTACAAATCATCTGCCCTCAAGAAGCTTACCCATGTCCCCTCAAAATACTTTAAAATAGCATGGTACCATCACTTATTTCACACTAAAATTGATATTTATAAACCTGTGACTATTACTAGACTCTCTGCTGACATGTTTTTTGTTTTGTTTTGTTTTTACCTCTAGGGTAGGACTTCACGTTCATCCACGTAAGAGAGAGCATCTGTCCAGAGGTCATGGGCTCCATGTTTATCATGAAACTAAATATCTCAGAAGGTTATGCATGAATTTATAGGAGAAGTCTCCAAGAGCAGGAGGTTTGGAAAGTCCTCATAATGAATGAGATATGGGAATGAAGAACATGGGGGTTTATTGAAGAAGAAGGCAAAGAAAATGTAGCATTTGGAGTTCTGGTGTTCTAGCTAGACATTTTTGTCGATGGTTCAAATTGCAGCACATGATTTCTGAGATCAGTTCTCATGATGAGAAACCTTACTTTCCCTAAGCTACAATTATTACTTTGATGGATTCCTGGAACTTCCTACCCTATGGATCTCATGCCAAGAAGTATAATACTCCCACGAGTTGTCATTAATTTCCAAATGCTCCACTTTGATTGGTTTGATATATGTTCTTTATATTCTGACATGGAGCCACAATAGTTAATAAGGAGCCAACACCAATTCTTCCCAGGAAACACATGTAAGGGCAGCAGCAATTTGGGTATGGACACCAAGAATGTTTGATACCCAAGCCAATGCATTATTATTGTTCTGATATTTTATTTAAGTTAAATTTCTTTCCTATTAATTCATGCCATGTGATTTTTGTCTAAAAAGAATCCTTTAGAAAGAGACTGGCCAAGATGGTAGAGAAAGAGGAAGCAGTACATTCCAGCTGTCCCAGGCAAAGACATAGAAAAAAGCATCAGGATGGATTCTTCTCAGTAAAGTCAGGAAAATAATCACAAAGAGTAATTTTTCCAACCCAGGTTGCCATATGGAGACAAAGAGATCTGTAAAAACTGAGTATGTTGTCTAGCCAGAAACATATTTAGGGCATGGAACTATCATGGGCTGAGGACTGCATACTGAGAATACAAAGAATAAATATAGAAGCATCTGCTGTATGATACTGATCCCTGGAACAGAAAGAGGTCTTAAGCCCCACCCCCAGCGCAAGTGGAAGCCTAAAGAGGAATATCCAGGGCAGAAGCCCAGACCAAAGGGGAAGTATGCAGTTTTGTCACTCTGAACGGGCAAAGATTTCCATAGTGATGGTGGCTGATTCTAGCAACATTTTACTAGTGCTCTAACCAGGGGCAAGCCCACAGTTGTGTTGCTCAGATCAAAACCCAAATCACAAATTTGAAAAGCTCAGACCCTCAGATTTTGCCCTGAAACAGACCACTTCAAGCACACTGAAAGCTTGCATGTCTCCATCCTGAGCTATCCCAGAGTTACCTGATTAGCACAACAGTCAGGACACCAAGAAAGCAGCAGCATGAGTATCCATGAGGACACAAAACAGGACAAATCGTGACCCAGCTATTTCCTCTAGAAATATTCACAGTCTAGCCCTAACACAAATGAGCAAAGTACAACAAAAAGAGTCCCAACATAAAGAAATATTGTGGTAAGGGGAGGCTTAAGACAAAAATACAGAAGAAGAGAATGACTCCAGCTTGTATATAAGTCCATGAATTCCTGGAAGAAATGAAGCAAGAGGTTCTTTTTTAAGAATTAAAAATGAAAGTTATTTAAATGAAATGAGAGGACTAGAGGAGAAATTGGAAAAGAAATTATAGCTATTTAAGAAAGAATTGAAGAGAGAATTAACAACTGGCATAGGAGGTACAAATCATTATCGAAGCAACAAAATCCACAAAAATTAGAATGGACCAAGTAGAATTGACTCCATGAAACAACAAGAAATATTAATACAAAATCAAAGGACTGAAAATATAGATGAAAATGCAAAATATCTGACATGAAAAACAATTGAGCTAGAAAGTAGCTCAAGAAGAAATAATTTAAGAATCATTGGATTTCTTAAAAGGCATGAACATGAAAAAGGCCTACACAAAATCCTTCAAGAAATTGTAAAACAAACCTTCACAGGTCTCTTAGAATCAGTTGACAAAGTAAAAATAGAAATAATCCACTTTTTCACCTCCTAAAAACACTCTAAAGTGCAAAATCCCAGGAACATTATAGCCAAAATCAAGACTTTCTAGGTTAAAAAAAAAAAAACTAAACACCGCAACCAGCCAGAAAGACTTCAAGTACCAGGGGACCATAATCAGAACAACACAATATTTAGCAGACACAACCCTATAAGAATGGTAAGCTTGGAATGGGATATTCAGGAACAGAAAAGATATAAGCATAAAACCAGGAGTAATTTGCCCAGGAAAATTGAGTATCATCCTCCAAGGTAAAATGGACATTTATTGTTGTTGTTTTGCTGTGTCCAACTCTTTGTGACCCCATTTGGAATCTTCTTGGCAAAAATACTGGAGTTGTTTGCCATTTCCTTCTCCAGCTTATTTTACAAATGAGGAAACTGAGGCAAAAAAGGATTAAGTGACTTATCCAGGGTCACATAGATAGTAAGTGTCTGAGGCCAGATTTGAACTCAGGAAAATAAGTCTTCCTGACTCCAGGCTCAGTATTCTGTCCACTGAACCAACTAACTGCCCCTTGGCAGAGAATTTTTCCAACTATTTCTTTTTTCAGTAGTATTTTTCCCAATTCCATGTAAAGACAATTTTTAACATTCATTTTTTAAAATTTTGAGTTCTAAATTTTTTCCTTCTCTCCCTCACCACCCCCTCTTTGAGATGGTAGGGAATTTGATAGAGGTTCTGTATGTGCATTTATGTAAAACATATTTTCATATCAGTCATGTTATAAAAGAAGCAGGTCAAAAGAAAATAACTATGAAAAAAAATAAAGTGAAAATAGTATGCTTTTATGTTAATTCAGACTCCATCACATCTTTCTCTGGATATGGATAGCATTTTCCATTATGAGTCCTTTGACATTGTCTTGGATCACTTTTGCTGAGAACAGCTAAGTCTTCTGAGCTATCATCTCATAATATTGCTGATAACTGTGTACAATACCCTCCTGGTTCTATTCACTTTATTTTGTATCACTTCATGTAAGCTTTTCCAGGTTTTTTTTCTGAAATTTACCTGCTTATCATTTCTAATAGCACAATAGCATTCCATCACATTCATATGCCACAATGCCAACCATTTTTAAGGAAAATACTACAGCTGAGGAGAAATTTTGAAATACAAACACACAAGTTAAATACAAAGAATCAATTAGATGAGAACTGAAACTGGATAATTTTGTTTTTGTTTTTGTTTAAAATACGAGTCTAAAAACAGTTACCAAGACAATAGGCACATATGGGACAGTAGAGGGGTCATCTTATTATATTCAATCCAATATTCTATTTATGACATTTTTAGAGCCTGATTCTGCAGCCAATGTGTTAGCTACCCTAGTAATGTTTGTCATCTTCAAATTCGATGACTATAGTGCCAATTCATTCACCTGAGTCACTGAAAAAAAAGTTAAATGGCAGAAGCCCAAGCACAGATCACTGGAGTATTCTATTAGAGACCACCATATGAGCTGACATATTAGTCAAGCCATTAGCGATAACTTTTTTGGGATCTAAACAGCATGGCATTGTAGACAGAAAGCCGACTTCAAAGTCAGAAAAAGTCAATTACAAGTTGTGTCTCTATATATTGGCTGTCCCTAGGCAACTCATTTAATGTCTTAGTACTCTAAAGAGCTCTGTAAGACTGAAAGTTGCAGAGATGGTGCTGACTTGCATTGATAGAGAAAGTTCTTCAATGGAAGCTCCCTATATTAATAACTTTATAGGTCTAGTCCCTATCCTATCTATGAGATGCAGTCTTTCAACCAGTTTTAAATCCATTTGTAGTACCTGCATATTATGCTATCTCTATCACAGAGTTTGCCATTTGAATAATGTATTCAAACTTGGTTTTCTAAAAGGAAAATCTTTGGAGGCTTCCAGGAGAGAGAAGCTGGAATGAATTTTCTTTACATCTTTTGAGTCAGGCTGATATATGGGATTGGTTTGGAGTACTGGAAAGACATGCCCTAACATGGGGCCCTTTTCTTCCTACCCAATGGCCCTCTACACACCAGTACTTTTGAAGGTGTGTTGTTAAGCAAAATTGTCTCCTTAGTATGGCTTTTGTTCCTTTTGAATGGAAGTACTTTCAGCTGTTAAGTGCTAAGCCCCAGGCCCAAAGCCCTATCAGGTGTGAAACCTGTGTGGGTGTACATTAATGACTTAAGAGGGGCCAACTC
>JAQQSZ010016846.1:0-10931 GCA_028646595.1 Phalanger gymnotis
TTTACAAGCCAATTTTCTTAAGTATACTGTATTTTTACATAATAATGATTTCAGAATGGCTGTAGTGATAATCAGGGCAGTGATTTTTGCTGTTCTTCCCTTAAGTGCCTTTAATGATTCTGGTCTTTGAATGGGATAGGTAAAATGTGATCTTTTTGTCCTGGGGTATTTCTCAGCACTAAGACAATATAATGGCAATCAGGGCAGGGCTTTTTGTTGTCTTCTTTGGAATGCTGAGGTAATTAAGTACCTTTGATCAGTCTTGCCTTTCAAATGCAATGACCAGCAAAATGGGACTTTTCTCTGTTCTTTGTCTGAGTGCTTTTCAGCCCCGAGGTAATCAAGTGCTTCAGGGCCCAGAGACAGGTGTAATATACCTGAGAATGGTGTCTGACTTTTGGGGCCCACCTAAGGAAGGAGTGTTGAGACTCTGGGCAAGCCATTGTAAGTGCCTCCGGCTTTGCTCACCCAGAACCATTGGTTCTTCTCTGGTAACTATGTATTGTGATTTGGTCTGTTTATATCATCTCTGTTTGTAATTTGTTTTGTGTTTGCTCTGAAGTTCATAGTGCTAGCTTTTCCCCCTGAATAAAGTGAATGATATATGTATATGTGATTAAAGTGAGATTGTTAACCCATTATAGCTGCTTTCCTTAGAAAGCAGATCAAAGAACTTGTGCTAGCAACCTTCTTGTTGTTGGTCTTGTTGGGTCTTACATTCCCACAGCAGCTGCTAGCCACATTGTTGCTATAATGGCAGATGATTTCTTTTTCTCTTCCATCCAGTGATGCTTAAACATTTTTTAAAAATTAATTATTTTTTTTTTAAATTTTCAGCATTCTCTTCCATAAGCTTTTGAGTTTTCAATTGTCTCCCCTACCTCTCCCCAAGATGGCATACAGTTTGATATAGGCTCTACCTATGTATTTGTATCAAGTATATTTTCACATTAGTCATAGTGTAAAGAAGTATTATAAGAGAGGAATGAGACAGTTGCTGAAAGGTCTGATAATTCAAGTCAAAGTGCTTCTCCTATACCATAGCAATATGGAATAAGTCAGATGGTAGAACAGTAGGAAGCTAAAAGCTTTGTTGTAAATTCAGCTAGAAGTCAGAGGGAGCCAAGGAAGTCAAGAGGGCACCTCATTTCAGCCAAGGTTGAGCCTAGCAGTCAGTCTGGCTACCATGGTAACAGGGGCAGAGAATCTAGACAGGATACAATGTCAGAACCTCTCGTAGGAGGCAATATTTTTCACGTGGTACTCCTTGCAGAGAGAGTTAGACAGTATCACACCTGACTTCTCAAAGAGAAGTTTGCCCCATAGGGAGGAGGAGGCAGGAAACAAAAGACGATGCTACTCAGTTTAGGCTGGTTTTGGAGGATTTTACACAGCAGGAAATCACAGATATCTTGAACAGGTTTACCCAGAGAGTGGGAGAAACATCTATTTCTTGGGTGGTGAGATTCATAAGTATTAGTCAGAATTCTTTTGTACAGTAAGCTTTTAGGGATTATCATTTGCAAAGAACTAATCAAGCAACCAATTTGTTGGCTTTGGCTGTGACAGGCTGTAAAGAGAAATATCCTGCTGATACTATGTTGCCTTCTGCAGATAGACCCTGGTATTCAATTAGGGACTGTATGAGAAAGTTAAAGGAGATGATGAAGACTGCTATTATGTTGGGGAATGCTGAAGGTTTTTATGATACTCCTTTGGGAGTCTCTCATAGGAATTTGGTAGTTAATTTGGCACCCCACTCTACCTTTACACATGTGATTCTGACTCTGCTGATTGCAGTGGTAGAGGACCCTCTTTCAGAGGTGCTGGAAAAGATTTCACAGTTAAGTGACTTAGGAGACTGGGGAAATAATAAGCTTCCTTGGGAAAGAAGGGTACACAGCCAGAGATTCAATGTTGGAATAGAATGACAAGGAAAGAGGTATTTATTGCTCTATTGAAAGCAGGGGTAGATTTTAGAAGAGCAGATGGTATCCCAACTAATGAGCTATACAAAATTCACTGAGATAAGGGGCTTAATAACAAACATTAAATAGAAATAAGAACTGCCTCTACAAATCCTACAGATCTTGAACCCTTGTATCCAAGTGAGTCATAGCCTCAAGGAGACTAGGGGATTGTCCAAACCCTAGTTAAGATTAAAGAAATACACAGATGGGATTACAGACCCCACAGTAATTTGAGTATATATTGGAAGAATGGATCAAATACTGTAGCTAGAGCTTTGATAGACACTGGGGCAGTGGCTGGCTTGATTTAAGGAAACCCTGACAAATTTAAGCATGGAACTCCCCTTACTATCACAGGACTAGGAGAGGCTGAAATACCAGCCAAACAAGTGAATCTGATGACGAAAATTGGACAATTGCCTAAGAATGAATATACTGTGGTCATTGTACCATTCCTGAATACATCATTGGAATAGATATATTGAAAGGCATGACTCTGAATTTGCCTGAGGGGAGATATCAATTAGCAGTAAGGAAGATAGGAATTAATCCAGTTTTGGTGGGAAAAGTAAAGATGGACCCAATCACTTTACCTGAAACTTCTAAAGTGATTACTTTGAAGCAGTATTATGTGCCAGGTGGGCAAGAGGAAATTGCCAATACCGTAAAGGAATATGTTGATGCAGGAGTGTTAGTCCTTACCACCACTTGATGGAATCATCCTGTATGGCCAGTACAAAAGTTAGATGGAATGTGGAGAATGACAGTGGACTACAGTCAATTGAATAAAGAGACTCCATCCTTGTATGCTGCTGTTTCAGATACTTTCACCTTAATAGAAAGGATCCAGAAATATGATGGGAGTTGCTATGCAGTTATTGATTTGGCCAATGCTTTCTTTATGATCCCCATAGACTCCAAACAATGGGACCAGTTTTCTTTCATGTGGCAGGGCCTACAATATACTTTTACACAATTGCTACAGTGATAGCTGCATAGCCTGACTATTTGTCATAGGATTATAGCTGAACATTTGGATGAATTGAAGTTATCTGATGTACAGCTTACCCACTACATAGAAGATATTTTGATACAGTGGTTTACCTGGGAAAAAATGGTTATGAAACTGTATCTCTGACTCATGTCATGAATGAGGCTATAATATTTTCTTTGTTTCTTTTTGACTTTTATCTCTTAAATTTTTTTTTGTGAGAGTTGTTTCCTGCAGGCTTAGTAACATTCACCTGCAGATGTCTGATCGCTTATGCCAAATGTCATCCTCTGATGTGTTTGGATGTCACTTCCGGACCTGTCTGTGTCTATGATGTGTCATCTCTGGACCTGTCCACGACTGTGATGTGTCGTCCCTGGACCTGGCATCAACTGAGTTCCAGATGCCAGCTTGCTAAAGAACTGACCTCTCCAATAGGACTCTTTATCTTTTGGGGCAGGGACAGCTCGACATCCAGTTGCAGCAGGAAGAAGCTTTGGAGGATGAGACCTTCACTCCTTACCCCAAGATTTTGAGCCCCATTCATTCAAGGGATGTGAATAATGACATTGTTTTATATACTTATTTTTTGTTATTCCTGTTATATTGTTCTGTAAAGTTCTGTTGACACAAGTTATCCCAGAATTCCCATTGCCCTATGTACAGGATAAGAAATATCTAGGGGCTGAATATAGTAGCAGTTAGAGTAGAATATGTTTCTCACCCTTTATTGGCTATGTGACCTGATTATATCACAGGGAGCCTAAGTTACATGGTGGGAGGAGCTTCCTGAGAGGAAAAGGAAGTTGCATCACAGGAAATACTGAGAGATAGAGATAGAGATAGAGATGTTATGGCTGCCAATGGCCATCCTCCTGATTGTTAGCACTGAACAGGCTGACTTAGATGTCCTGTGAGTTTCCTTTGGGGAAGACTCCAGCAGGGGGTCAGAGAGGTTTTGGGATGGTCAGGCTCCTGGCTGTCATATGGTGTTTTAAGTTCCTTGATGGAATGATAAAGTGGGCTGACTGGCTGTGGGAGCTGAACATTTGGTTATGTGATATGGTTTTCTGGTGTCTGAATAAATGTTATACTTCTTTTATCTTTTTTATGGACAGCCTCTCATACTTTGCAATACAGAACTACATAGGTATATTCACAATTATGGTTGATGTCATGTTTATTGCCTTATTGTTTCATACCTCAGAGTTGTTTGGATTTGCATTTCTCTCAACAAGTGATTTAGCGCATTTTCTTCATATGCCTATAGATAACTCTAATTTCTTTCTCAGAAAACTGTTTAATCATATCCTTTGACCATTTATCAATTGGAGAATGACTTGTATTTTTATAAATTTGACTCATTTCTCTATATATTTGTAAAGGCAACCAGTGAATGGGAAGATCTGCCCCACCCATTTGAGTGGGCTTGGGGGGCAGAGCTCTCAGCGTCCTGGGGGGAGTGACTAGGACTGGAGCCAATGGAAGCCTGTGGTGGGAAGAGCTTGCTGAATGGTTGGAGTAGAGCTAAGAGGCAGTTGGTGAGGCAGTTGGTGAGAGCAGTTAATAGCTGAAGGAGAGAGGAAGCAGTCAGCTAGCTGGAACACAGCTTGGAGAGTGCAGCGGAAGTGGCGGGGACAGTGGCAGGCACTACAAAAAGGCAGGATTGACCCTCGTGGAGACCAGAGAGTGCTGAGCAGGGGCTTGAGGCCAGTGGGTGGTCTTCATGATGGAGGGCCCTGGCATTGTGGACTGGGGGGGAGGAAGCACCAGTATGGCTTGGCTTGCTGCCAAAATGTTTTTCTGTGGCCCCCTGGTCACTATTGTGAGAAGGGCTTACTGGTTTTGGAAGGTTCTTGCCAGGATGTTGAATTGGGGACACTGGTGCATGGATCTGCTACTTTTGAGTTTCAATAAATGCTTTAACTCCTCTGGCTTCTACTTAGAGCATTCCTTGTATCCTGCTATTCTGGACCATTCAGGCATATTCACGGTTATCTTTGAAGTCATGAATTCTGCCTTAATGTTATAATATTTCAGAAATAAGGTCTTTATCAGAGATACTGGCTGTAAAAGTTGTTTCCCTGCTTTCTGCTTCCCTTCTAAACTTGGTTGCATTGGCTTTGTGCCAAAACTTTTCAATTTAATGTAATCAAAATCATCCATTTTGCACTTCATAATGTTACCCATCTCTGGTTTGATAATAAATTCTTCCCTTCTCCATAGGTCTGACAGGTAAACTATTCTTTGTTCTCCTAGTTTGCTTGTAGTATCAGGTTTTATATATAAATCATGTGCCCATTTGGATTTTATCTTGGTACAGGGTATAAGATGTTGGTCTATGCCTAGTTTCTGCCATGCTATTTTCCAGTTTTCCCAGAAGATTTTGTTAAATAGTGAGTTCCTTTCCCAGAAGCTGGAATCTTTGGGTTTAGTAAACAGTAGATTACTATAGTCATTGACTATTGTGTCTTGTGTCCCTAACCTATTCCATGGATCCACCATTCTATTTCTTTGATTCCTGCTTTATAATACAATTTAAGATCTGGTATGGCTAGGCCACCTTCCCTAGAATTGCTTTTCATTAATTCTCTTGATATTCTGGACCTTTTGTTTTGATGATTATTTCACCCTCTGGTTCTACGACCTCAGGGAAATTTCCCTTGATGATTTTGCGGAAAATGTTGTTCAGGCTATTTTTTTCATCATGGCTTTCAGGTAGACCAATAATTTTAAAATGATCTCTCCTGGATCTATTTTCCAGTTCTACTATTTTTCTAATGAGGCATTTCTTGTTTTTTCTATTCTTTCATTCTTTGGTTTTGTTTGACTGATTCTTGCTGTTTCCTAGAGTCATTAGCTTCCACTTGCCCAATTCTAATTTTTAACAAATTGTTTTCTTTAATTAGAATTTGTACATCCTTTTCCATTTAGCCCATTTAACTTTTTAAGGAGTTATTTTCTTCAGTTTACTTTTTTGCTCCATTTTGCTCCATATTTTTTAGGACTTGTTTTCGACAATCCATTTTTATCCTTCCTTTCCCAAGCTATTGACTCTCTTTTGCATTCTTCTCATTTTTTTTTCCTAATTTTTCTTCTGCCTCTCTTATTTGACTTTTTAAAATCCTTCTTGAGCTCTTCCAAGAAGGCTTTTTGTGCTTGAGAGCAGTTCATATTCTTCTTTGAGGTTTCAGATGTTGGTATATTGACAATGTTTTCCTCTTCTGAATTTGTGTTTCAGTCTTCCCTGTCCCCATAGTAAGAATCCATGGTCATTGTCCGTTTATGCTTTTTCTTCATGGTGTTTGCTTATTTCGTGGCTTTTAAAGTTGGACTCCCTTGCTAGAGCAGAAGGGGCACTGGCCCCTTGTGCTGGGGTCCATGTATCTGTTCACTGGCTTTGTGTGCTGTGGCCTCAGATTATGGCAGCTGGAGACTGTAGGGGTCTGGCAGGTTGCCTGGTGCTAAGCCGAGATCAGCAGCACCGATCCTGCCAGGGTGGGAATGTGTTAGGGCCCTTTAAGGGTTAACATCCATAGCAGGTTACTATAGCAGGTTAGAGTCATTCCTTCAGGGATGGTTGGACTACCACACCCTCTGGTATATTGCCAGAGACAAGGCATTTGAACACCATGCCCCAAAGAGAATGAGTCCTGCAATACATTAGTTACTAAGACAACATGCCTCGGTCATGCTGGTCTCCATGTCAAAATGATGAAGCACAGGGGGATATGTTTTCTTACAAGGTTAATATCTTACCTATGTTATTCTTACTTGTTATGTTACATTAGTCTGGGTAATGGTTGTTATTAGTAACCAAGCCAGCTTCTCATGTATAAAAGGGGAGCTGGGGGGTACAATAAATGGGGTATTCTGACCATCTTGCCTCCGCCTCATTTCTTCCCATGAGATTCCCTTTCAGCTGGTCTGAAAGGGAGGTGGGCGGTAATTGCCCTCAACAGGAATGGGGCTTCTGGACCCTGGAGGATGGCTATTGACCAAGGCTGCTTTGAAGCATTGAATGTTTGGCTACTGGCTGATGCTTTCCTGTCTGGATTTGTGCCTCTTGGAGTTGTACCGAAGGATCAGGAGGTTTGGTTACTGGAGGACATCTGCCAGTGCACATGGTAGTTTTCAATCTGGAATCTACTGGTTCTACTGTACTGTGTCATGGCATTCAAGGGACAGGAGGAGTCCTGGTGTTGGTGCTTGCCTGCTCCATCACCTTGGGGCTCAAGATCTTCCCCTGGTTTGGTGAAGTGGGGCTTGCCTGTGGCTTGTACGTATGCCTCCTGTTCTGTACTACTCCCCTTCCACCCGAGTGAGGGGGACCTTTCCTATTAATCCCCCAAGTTCATGGGCTACAAGACTGCAGCCCCCTGTCTTTCTGCTGGATTAGCTGTTCCAAGGTTTTTCCTGGGGTGATATTTTCTCTGTTTTTAGAGGTCATTAAGAGAGGGTGGGAATGACTTTTTTCTTACTCTGAGATTTTGGCTCCCAGAAGTTGCAGGAAATTTTATAAGGTTTCTCTTTACCCACTATTTCTCCATCTTTTCCCTATCCTATAACTGGTATTGTAATATATTTTACTTGCTTCTTTCGTCTTAGTATTTCCTGAGTCTTGATTTTGTCTCAAATAAATATAAACCAAGAATGATCTGTGAATAAACAAAATTTACATTAGGGCTGAGAACAAAATATCATTAGAGATTTTCCTAAGTGAGGGCTCTGAATTATTATGATAATATTAATAACATTTTGTCTGATATAAACTACACAAAATAGCAGAGGAAGTGGCACATGGACCTTGCATGCCATTATATTTCATTGAGGTTAAATGCGATCTATGGCAGCTAGTAAAAAGAGTGCCAGGCCTGAAGACAGAAAGACTTGTTTTCTGAGTTCAAATTTGGTCTCAGACACTTACTAGTTGCATGACCCCAGGTAAGTTAATTAACTTTGCCTCACTTCCTCATCTGTAAAAATGAGCTGGAGAAGGAAATGGGAAACTAAAGAAAAATGCCAAATTGCATTAAAAAGGGTTAGACACGGCTGAAATGACTGAACAACAACAAAAGCAAGCTGACCGTAATGTATTGTAGCTAATTAAATGACCAGAGAGGAAAGAGCAGAAAGGATCTAGTACTGGCCAGCCAACTCTACCTGCCACAGGGACAACTGTCAGTGTTCCTCTAGAAATGGGTTAAGACTCAGACCACTAAATAAATAATTGAAGCAGGCATTCAGCCTTTCTCTAAGTCATTATTTCTTTGGCATTGTTCTCTCCTAAGGGAGCCAAAGAAGACCCCAGAGAATTCGATCTCCTGATATTAGGTGTTGAGTTACTGCATTTTATAAGGTTAGGGCACCTCAGCATTGAAATCATGCAGGTGAATCTGTGATGTCACACAATGTGAGTAGCTGTGGCTTTGTTGCCTTTCATAATTCTTCCTTCTTTCTAGAGGAAGGGACAAAAGAATTGGCCATGTAATCTTGAGCTGGGCTCTGAATGATTTACCTGCCAGCAGGACACACTTTGCTTGTTTTAGAGATCATGGACTACCTTGAGATTTGGTGTGGGTGAAGGCAAGTTATAAACTGTGATTGAGCGATAACAATAGTAAAGGTGATTTCTTGGGGAAAGTAAGACTGTGTAGTTGAAAGAGCATTGAATAGGGAGACAGGTTCTAGTATGATTGTTGATGCTAAGTAGTTGGGTGGCCTTGAGCAACTCTCTTCTTTCTGGGTCTCATTTATTCTGTTTGGTCAAATGAAAAAGTTGGATTAGATGATCTCTAGGTCCTTTATAGTTATGACACTGAATGTTTTATGTTATAAGTCGCCTCCACCTCTGAATTCTGTGTTCAATATTTTAAGGTCCATTCCTCATTCTTCACTGTGGTATCTTCATCCAGGTCATGAGCATTAACCATGGGCTTTTACCAAGCTTTGTCCAGCATCCTTCTCTCATCTTCCTCTTTGCTACTTCATTTATAGATCTCATCACTTCCAATGGGTTCATTTAATCTCTATGCATTTGATGTCCATACCCACGTATACAGCCCTGGTATCTCTCCTGACCCGCATTTTGCATCTCCAATTTCCTCTTGGATAATTTACACTGGATTTACAATGGACACCAGAAACGCAACATGTCCATAGCAGAACCCCATCTCTTCCTCCCCGAAATGCTTCTCTCTTCAATTTCCCATTTCTCTTGAGGGCACTGCCATCCTGTCATTTACTCAGGCTTTTAATCTAGCTGTCATTTTTAACTTTCTCTCACCACCCATATCTAATCATTTATTAAATCCCATTAATTCTACCTTGATAATATATCTCTTTTTAGTCTCCCCTTTCTTCTCTGACATGGTCACCTCCATGGTGCAGGCCCGCATTACATCATACTTACACTCTTGTGTAACCTTTTGGTTGACCTCCTTGCCTCAAGCCTCTTCTCACTCCAGTCCGTCTGTTGCTCAGCTATGAAACTGATCTTTCTAAAGTGAAGGTCTGATCATGTCACTCCTCCACCTCTGACTCAGGAGTCCCTCTATTCTCCAGTGTCAAATATAATATCTCCAGCTTGTCTTTTAAAGTCCTCAGTAATCTCACTCCTTCCTATATCTCATTCCCTTCCATTTCTCCACTGATACAATGACATGGGCCTCCTATTCCTCAAAAAAGACACACTATTTCTTAACTGTGGACATTTTCACAGACTATCCACCTTCCTTGGTATCCTCTTCTTCCTCATTTCTATTTCTTGACTTCCTTTTAATCCCAGATAAAATATCACCATTTATAAGAAGGCTTCCAATCTCCCCTTTAAGGACTTTCCTTCTGTTGGTTTTCTCTGATTTGTCTTATAAATAGGTTATTTATACATAGTTGTTTTCATGTCATTTCCATTGTTAGAATGTGAGCTATTTGCCAGTAAGTACTTTTCTTTTGGCCTTTCTTTGTATCTCCAGAACACAACGCAGTGTTTGTACATATTAAATTTTAATAAATGTGTGTTGACTGGCTGACTTTCTCTTAAATCTGTCATTCCATTTCCATTGTTCTAAGGACACTCACAACTCTGACATTCTGTATTCTCAGTTATTTCTATATTCTAACAATGTATGTTCTGATGTCAATTCCAACCCTCAAATTCTATTATTCTGTGATTCTTCCTTTACTTTCCATGGGTGCTAACATCTTTAGACTATTGTGGGCTAACAAATACATATATATGTCTAATACATATATAATATATATAATATATTATTACATATTATATGTTGAATATAATATGATATTTTATTAACATATGTTTAATAAATAATAAAATATATTATATGTTTTACCTAATACATAATGTATTATATCTATATGTCTAAGGTATAATACATATTATATAATATATCTAATATATATTATATATAAACACATATTTATTTCAAAAGGTTAGATTTTTTTTCTCAATTTTTTTCAAAGGGAAGGTTTTTTTCAGAGGGAAGGTGCTCCAGTCTTTGCATCCCACAGCCTGCCTATAAGCCCTCCTTCCCTTCTGATCATGTACAGAAGTCTGTCCTTCAGTGCTCCTTTTCTTTGGAAGGTCATTTTGACTTCCACATTGTCTCAAGGCAGAACTATGTCTAAAGAAGACTTACTGACTGTTAGGGATTACATGTTCCTGGGGTCCAAAGGATTTTCAGAATCAACTGGCTAGGGTTTCTGAGAATAAGTCAATAGTCAAGTTTATGTTCGTTTGGTTTTCTAAAGTTGGTCAGTGTTTCATTTCTGTCCCAGCAGGAGAATGTTGGAAATGCATTTGTCACACAGTACTTTCTCATGCCTGCTCTTTGTTAGAAATCTTGAATGTTCATCTTAGTTATGCTTTGAAAGGTCCGTTGGTTTCTTTCTTCATGGTCACTTTTGATCACTCTTCAGGACCTGAAATTTAAGGGCCAGGAAAGATCATA
>JAQQSZ010016847.1:0-10931 GCA_028646595.1 Phalanger gymnotis
AAAAAACATAATTAAGAGATGTAAAGGGAGGGTTATGGGAGAACAGGTAAGGGGATAGTAAAAAAGAGTAAATTATATCAAATGAAGAGGCACAAAAACACATTATAGTAGAGGGAAAGAAGGGAGGGAGAAGAGCAGTATTTGAGCTTTACTGTCATCGGATCTGATTCAAGAAGGGAATAACATACCCTTATAAGTATAGAAATCTAACGTGTCTGATTCTTTTAACCAAAGATACTTCCTATGTGGGGCCATTTATATGTATATATGATCAAATGATCAAAGCACTTGATCCTTCTCAAATTAATTTAGATATTGTTTGAATCTAGTTTATACTTTTGATTGGTCTATTCAGTTGAGAAGTCTAGGTATTCTGAGATCAATTGGCATGGGAGTGGATTCCCATCCTTATATTTATTTTCCACTTAATATCTTCCAGGACAAATCAATTGTCCTTCAACATTTTGACATTTGACTTAAACTTGGGTCATGACACAAATTGCTTCCCTATTCTGGCATATGTCCTTCATTCTGCCTCATGTTATTGTCATGACATGAGAATGTTACTTATCAGATGGGGATCTGTCTCCTCTCTCCATATATTGGTTGATCACTTACCATTCTCTCTTTGGTTTTTGTTTGTTTGTTTGTGGCAATTGGGGTTAAATGACTTGTCCAGGGTCACATAGCAAGTGTCAAAGATCAGATTTGAACTCAGGCCCTCCTAACTCCATTGCTTGGCTAGACTTAATCACCAAATGGGCATTTCCTCAATCAAACTGAGACCTCAGAAAGACCTTTGCTTAAAAGGGCCAAGGTCCCTCCATTGCATCCAGGGCCTTCTCCAGTTGTCCTAATGTATATCTTGCCACTGAATCTAGATGGTTCCAGAGGAGAAAGTGAGGCTGATTATTTTGCACAGCCCTCCCTCACTCATATCCAATTTACTTGCAAGTTGAAGCAACACTTTCCTGATGCCATGGTCCTTTTCAAGAACAAAGAACAAACAAGAACGGATTGGTATGATCTTTCTTCACCATTTAAAAGCTAGACTTTACCCCATGTGAAGCCTACTAGGAAGAGGCTAGGGAAATGGATTTTCTAAAGGAGTATGGAGCCCAGATTCAAAAAGCACCCACTGGTATGACCTAAGGCAAGTTTCTTCATTTCCTTGGGTCTGTTTAATCAGCCATAAAATTAGGTGGGTTGACTAGGTGCCTTCTGAGATTACTTTCTAATTTATATCTAATTTATTCTATATAATTTAATTCTATATATTCTACATACCTATATATTCTATATAATCTATATCATATATAATCTATATCTCATATAGTCTACATAATCTAATTCTATATATTCTAATTTACATATGATCTTTTGATTCTAAGATTCCATAAAATTTCATGGCCATTGAATAGACAGGAATACCCATCCTGCACACATCTTAGCTGTTCAATATAGAAAGATGAAAGTTTAATATGCCATATAATGAGACTTTTGAAAGAACAAAACCATAAGTTAATGAAGAATAGGGATCACTTCTTATAGGGCAGGCTAAGAATGAGCAGCCTCTTCAATGTCTTATTCTATACATCCAGTTCAGTTCTCTAACAGAGGAAGGAAAATAAGGGCTTTATGTACACCACCCCTCCCACTTCCCCAAATAAATCATACATAAGTGAATTTAACAAATCAAATGGCTTTTCCATTTTTCTTTTAAGCTATAGGACCTGCAAGTTTCTGTTTTTCCAAGGGCCTACCAGTGCCTCAACTAACATTGCTCTGTTTCTCTGAGCATACAAGACATTTCTGAAATGCAGTTATTTCATAAAAAGAAAACATTAACATGACTAATGCTTTCAAAACAAAGGAGAAATTCAACCTAGAGGCTGCCTGTACACTCTGACAACATTTTTTAGGAATGACATTTTTCAAATCCCATTCTTTTTTGATTGCCTGTGTTCTCAGATAATCAGGCAATTTGAGGAATTAGTCACTACTGTAATGCTTCTCTTCTCCCCCATCCTGAATTCCACTCTGAAGTCTAAAATGGGCTGTTTGCATTCAAAATCCCTGCCTATTAACTTCCGTATCACCGATCTATGGTTTTATTAGCATGTTGGAGAGTTGGGGGGAGGGCGATTGCAGCCAAGTACTTTTATGAATTTTGCCTATGTAATTGCCAAAATTGATCTTGCTGCATAATAAAAATCCCCACATACTGGCAAAGTGAATGGACTAGGAAACAGAGGCCAGTGACCTACCCTCATAGGAGACTAAAAAACTTTCAAAAAAATCCCTCTTTTTTCTGATTCTGTAAGTTGCCCCCACCAACCAGAACATTGATATCACAGAGACTTCAAGAACCTATGAGAAGCTGTATTGTGTTTCTCTGGATGTTTTGTGAGAATCCCAAGCATTCCCTCAGTGACCAAGAGCTGTGTGGTGTTCATATTTAACATTTTACATGCAAATTCTCCAGTAGAGCTGTGATCTTATCAATGTGGGAACTCCCTTCAAGAACACATATTATAACCTATACATGTGCTGTTTGTGTTGAAAATGCCTTTCTGTTATCGTATCCCATGCTCTGGTTCATGTCTTCCCATAATTTCAGTCCAAGGGATTTATTTAATTTGCTCAGAGCCTTTCTCAAATTGTCCTGACTTCTCACAAATAACAATGGAACATAATGGTAGTCCATTAGCTACCCCTTGCTCTCCCCACATGAGGAATTCATCTTATTTTTCCATCTACTTCCCCTCAACGACATACCTCATATTTCTTTTTCTATGAAATTCTTCCTGCACTAGGTTGAAGCCTAGTCATACCAACCATACACTTTTCCTGTGTTTTTTTTTTGAGACATTGCAACTGCAAATATTCTAAGCCTGCAGTGCTCCAAGACCTGCAGCTATTCAAAAACAGTGGATGAATGCTGGTATTTTTATGCAACTTTTAATGTTTTAGATCAAAGGAAAAAAATCTTATGTGTCAAAAATAGTACAAGCAAAAATGTGGGGAGAGCTTGGGGAGAGAGATTGATAAACCTTAATTTCTCCTATTTTTTCCTAGGAAGTTTCCACTAACTCATAATTAACCTGGTATCAGTCTATGCCTTCAGACAATATATTTCAAGTCCTAAAGAGTTCCATGGCCAAAACAATTTTTAAAAGTGCAGCTGAATTGCAGGCTTGACAGACATTTGGTTAAATTAAGATTTTGTTTAACAAATTCATTGAAATATTAAAGTGATCACATTTGTTTCAAGCCACCAATAGAAATATAAATGCTTCTATCTCTATCTTTATCTCTTTGCTATATCTATCTCTATTTCTATCATCTTTGTTTCTATCTCTATGATTTCTATTTCTATCTCTATTTGTGTCTTTATCTCAATCTGCCTCTCACTATCTCTATCTTTATATTTATCTCTCTGCTATCTCCACCTCTATTTCTACCATCTCGATTTCTATCTCTACCTCCATCATTTCTTCTATCTTATTTCTATTTATCTTGGTCTTCTTTATTTCCACCTCTAATATTTAGAATCTGTGCATTAAAAATATGATTTCACACAACTGAGACACCTAGGTACTTAGCAACAGCTCAGGATGCTTCTTTCTAAGGCTGGGTTACGATTCCTCAGAAGACAATATTTTTTTCTATCTCAGTCACAAATTACCTGTCTCATGGTAGCAAGAGAGTATCATATTTCAGGGAAAAAAGAGTTATTACCAGAGATTGAGTACTAAAGTTAAAGGAGGTCATAGTCATCATGAACAACAACAATGGCCATTTATAGAGTGTGTAAAAATTCTTAAGATACATTATCTCATTGCATAAGTCTGATTCACTCTCTGCGACAAAGAACTGTAGCACTTAATGTCTGCCTGTTTGAAGCTTTGCATTTTTCCCCTGTGTGTAGCACTCATTAAGGTATTATTTAAAGAGTCGGCATTTTGAGATAATCAAAAAAGATTAAAACATTTACACAATAAGCAGTTACAGAGACTGAATTAGTCACACTTCTGGATTCTATGATATCATTTTCTTTTAAAATCTAATTGTACATATAAAGCTGAATTTCAAAGTTAGAATGTGGATTTTCACAGTCACCATTTTTATATCTAGTACTTTCAGTTCTATAATAGGTCTAGCCTTCCCTTTCCCTTAAGTTTTGGTATATGGTACATTTTACAGTTTTAAATAGGTTTTTATTGTTGTCTTTTTAAAGTGTCCTTCCCTTCCACCTCCATAGGGCCAACTCATAGAACAAAAGGTATTTTTCAAAAGGCAGGGCAACTAGGTGGTGCAGCGTGTGAACAGAGCACTCAACCTAGAATCGGGAAGACCTGAGTTCAGATCCAGCTTCATACAGTTACTACATGTGTGATCCAGGACAAGTTGCTTAATCCTATTCCCCTCAGTTTTCTCATCTACGAGATGAGCTGAAGAAGGAAATGGCAAGCTACTCCAGTGTCTTTACTGAGAAAACCCCAAATGGGGTCAGGAAGAAACAGACATGACTGAAACAACAACATTTTAAAAAGTGAGGAAAAAAACAGCATAACTGATCAATACCTAAAAAAAAGTCTGTAAAGATGTGCAATGTACACTTGTGGAACTCCTAATGCTGCAAAGAGGTGGAGTGGCTATGTCTTCTCATGTCTCTTCTTTTGAGCTATGTTTTTTCCTTCATAATTTTACAACATTCACTTTTTTATTTTCTGTGCTTTTTTTCATTTACACTGGTATATTCATTGTATGTTAGTATGCATATATCTATGTATGTATATAGACACAGGTGTTTATATACATGTGTGTATATGTCTTCCCAGACAGATGCAGAGTGAAGTGTATATGTGTATGTGCACACTCATACACATGCAACATGTAAATAACTACATACAAACAAGCTATATATGAGATAAATTTGAAATAAACAACAAAATTTGGCATTAAAATTAAAGGGAATTAGGAAAGTCTTCCTGTAGAGAGTGGAACTTAAGCTGCGATTTGAAGGAATATTATGTATACATATTTATATATACATATTATGTATACATATATGTATGTATGTATATATATATCCTGAAGTATAGATAAACTTAACTCTATATGTGTCCAAGTATAGACTTCCATGCTTTTCTGGATTCATCACATTCATCATTTCTCACAAGACAATCATATTACATTGAATCTTTTCATATCTGAAAGGACAGTAGAAGAGGTGATAGGGTTGTTTCTAAGAAATCCCTTTGCAAGAATATATTAGGTTCACAGTGGGAATAGGGAAAGAACCAAGCAAATAAGTGAGGGAACTCAAAAGATCAAATGGCTGTGTCTGAAGTTAAAGAAGATTCAAAACCAGGAATCATACCAAGGTCATGAGATTCTGGATGTCAAGTTGAAAAAGATCTTAGTGGTCATCTAATCTAAGCTTCTTAATTAACAGACAAGGAAATTCATGTCCATATCTCACAATTAGAGGCAATGTTTCGAGTATAGGCAACAATAATATATCACTGTGCTGGTAGCGGATTATAAAGAAAAACGGAGTTTTCTCAGGTTATCACCCAGGTAGTATGGGGTTTATGTCCTCCACTGAACCTGAGAAAAAGAGACCAGCATCCAGCTGGTGCCTGTGCTTTACCCCAAGAAGTAACTTAGAGCAAAGACTGAGGTCAACAAAATTGGAAATATCCCGAGTGGTAGGAGGCTAAGATTCCTTTATATCTAGGTTTGAGACTCAGTAGGCAGAGAGGAGAAGGAAAACATACTAGTCATGGGGAATAGCCAGTGAAAATGTTGAGAATTGGAGGGAAAAAGGTGAAGTGTCTTTTTCCAAGAACAGCAAGGATCTCAACATCACTGGATTGCAGAGTACATGAGAGAATATGAGGTGCAACACCAGAAAGGCAGAAAGGTGCCAGATTCTGAAGGCGTTTGTATGCTAAATAGAAGATTTTTGATCCAGTGGTTGATAAGAGCCATTGGAGTTTGCTGAGTAGGTGAATGATAGGGTCAGAACTGAGCCTTTGAAAGCACACTTTCGCAGCTGAATTAAGAATAGACTAGAGTGGAGAGAGTTGTGCCAGAGAGACTAACTGCCTAACTAACTAACCAGAATGCTATTTCAATAGTCCAGACATGAGATAATGAGGTGCCACCAAGGTGGTGGCATTATCAAAGGAGAAAAGGGGGTATATGGAAGAAATGTTACAAAGATCTTGCAAAGATTACAAAGGTAAAATCAATAAGCCTTGGCAAGAGATAGTAGATCATAAGAAATTGCAAACAAGTGAGAGTGGGGATGACAGAAACGGCAATCTGCTGGAGAAGATGGGATGGAATGGGATCCCTTTTGCATGTAGAAGGATTTGACTTGGCAACCAGAAGGGATAACTCATTATTTGAGACAGGCATGAAAGTGAAGAAAGTGGGAGAGGACACCTGGGAGATGTGAGTTGATAAAGAGAAGAGAGGAGAATGCTGTCAATGAGTAGCATCAATTATTTTCAATGAAATATGAAGCAAAGATTTTAGCACAGAAGGTGAAAGAGCAGAAAATATGGGATATTTGAGGTGGCATAAGAATGTTTGGACAAATCCTTGTGGTCAGTAAGATGGTGAGTCAATTAGGTAAGTATAAAAGGATTGCCTTCTGCATTGAGGGCCCAATTGAGATTACATACTAAAATTTTAGTGGTTCCAGGTAGTATGTTTTCTTGAATTTCTCCAACTTCATTCAGAGCATCTGAGTAGGGGAAAACATAGAGCATAGTGAAAATAGTTTAAGACTGAGACTTGGTGGGGAAAGATAAGAAATAGGATAAAAGGTAAGGGATTCAAGAGAAGAGGTTAGATGACATATCCAGGTTAACATGATTACTAAGAGTAGTAGGATATAATCCTAAAGCAAGATAGAAATACAAGTCTTTGTGACTTAAAATCCAACTCTCTCATAAAGGTATGGAAGAAAAGGAGTTAGGAAAAAATACAGTGAGAGAAAATAACCAATGGAAGAAAAAGAAAATGGCATCTTACAAAGGCCCTGGTTGCATCCATAGGAGACTAAAAGAAAGACAGCACAGTGCCTGGCACATAATATGCACTTAGTAACTCTTTACTGATTGACTTAGATAATATATCAAAATTTCCATTCCTTTCTGCAAATAAGGTAGATGAAATACTACAGTATGAAAAGCAGGTTATCAGGAGGAAATTCTGAGATAATCCAAACATTTCTACTTAGCTATCGCTTTGGCTTCTCACCTCAATAAACCTTCAAATCTTTAGAGAGCAGCTAGCAAGTAACAATATTTTACTAATTGAAATTCCACATCCTTTTTCCTTCTCCTGTGGAGGTGTGAAAGTACAATGGTCAATAGACCTTCAGCTAGAGGGAAGAGGAGCAGCAGCCACAAGCCTGGCTAATCATCAGAATTAATAAATCAGCCTCTGAATCAATTGAGACTTGACAGTACTTAAATTCATCACCTTCAAAGAGGAAGCTATTTAGCGGGGCATTAGAGGAAGGAGGGTCAAATTCTGGCACAGGGTGATTGTTGTGAGAGTATGTTCATCCACGTTACATAATATAAGCTCAGTTAAAGAGAGAATCACGTTTTTAAGTTCCACAGAGAGTGAAACATACTGATTTCTGATGCTATGTGGACTAGGGAAGGCTCATGGAGATCAATTAAGGCAGGGGTTCTTTAAAGGAATTTCAAAAGTTAATTGATATTGGGACCAGTCATACAAAGCCAGGAATCAGGCCAGGCATATGCCCTTAAAACCTCTGTGACAAACTGAAATAACTGTTTCTCCTGACACTCTACTACTACCACAGTACCAAACTGTGGTTGTCCCACACCTTAGATATTGCCTGTTGCTAACTAGTACTGAGACTTTATCTGCAAAGGATAAAGGTTTAACTAAATCAGAAGTTTTCAAACACTCTTTGGGCTACACTCATTTTTTAAGAGAATCAGGAGATCAATGTCATTATAATTATTCCAGTGGCATACAAATATCTGTTATTATTAACATTTGGCATTAATATTATGGAAGCCATGGGAGGAGAGTATCTAGGAGGAAAAGTTGGTCAACAGAGCCAAAGGTTGCAAAAAAAAAAAAAGAAATCTGATAAAATACCATGTGAATAAGCCCTTGGTAACTCTGGAGACTAGAGTTTCAGTAAAGTTATGGAAGAAAAACAGATTTCATGGAGTTCAAGAGTACGTGAGTAGTCAAAAGCCATTCTGAAATAGATTAAAATGATCAAAATTTATGAAAAAAATTTAAAACCATTGCAAATGGTAAAATATTTGGCCAGCACTCTTGAAATTATTGGGCACCCCAGGCAGCTTTTTCTCCAATGAGTCTTATATATTAATATTTACTATATTAGAAATTAAACTGAAAAATTTTACATACTTATTTATTGAAATAATAATCACAATATGTTAACATAAATAACATATTTTAATACAAAACAACTGTACTAAAAATATAGTGAGAATGGCCCTATTTTACATTTTGGTAAATGTAAATTCCAAATAGCTTTTGCATCATCAGTATAAATATTAACAATGTTGCTCCAGAATAAACCAGAAGAATGAAAAAAAATGTTATTCAACATTTCAGTGGTATTTTAGTACCACTTGTGTTTTTTGCCAAGCATTCATATAAAAAATCTTTTTAATGATTAGTTACTGCTGCTGCTGGATGAATATAAGCAAAATAGCAAGTCCAGTAATATCTGTAGTTTCAACCATTTTCAAAGTGAAAGGGCAATTTTACAGATGAGATATTAACTCAAACTTCATGTTGGAGGCTAACTGTAATTCACAGGTCACATAGCCCCTGGAAAGTGCATTGCATACTCATAAGTTAATAAGAGTGAAAATAGTATCTACAAAATCATTATGAACATAGTTTTGGCTTTATAGAACTCCTAAAAGGGTTTCAGTGACCCCCAGGGGTCACCAGACTATATTTTAACTACCACTAGACTGGAACACCTCTTAGAAGGTTCACAGCTTTAAATTTAGGTTGTATATAACACCATCAACCCTAATCCCACTACTTGGAGGCCAGGTATGTTACACCTTCTGCATCCTTGGGTTGTTTGTTACACTTGTACAAGATTGGAGGGGGTGTAAACTCTGCAAATGGCTCCAGTCCCTACCACTGGTGTTCCCTCAAGTGCAGAGGGACAGGTCCCTTGCACTCCATTTCCATTTAACAACTCACAATTTTATTAGCTTTTACAAAAGAACATTTACTTCAAATGGTATAATGAAAATATACAGGCACAGCTTAGTTCAATTCCTGTAGAGCACAATTCTAGTTCCAAGTCCAAAACCCTGCTTTGGGCTTGAGTCCCAGGTACTTTGGCTTCTCAAGGATTCTTTACTAAGCTCTCCAGCTACAACATCCCATCTACAATTCTAGTTTCTAGGTGCCAATGTCTTGAACAAAAGTCCTGTGGGGATTACCACTTGCACTTGAAACTAATTAGGCAGATGAAATGGAAGAAGACAAACAGCCCAACCACACAGGAAAGAGAGACACAGAGAGAAAGAGAAAGAGAAAGAGAAAGAGAGAGAGGGGGAGACAGAGAGACAGAAACAGAGAGAAACAGAGATTGAGATTTGGCGAAGGTATTCCTCTTTCCAGTTCCATTCATGAAGCCTATCTTTTCAGCGAACTTGTGTGAGAACTTCACCCTCTGGGTGCATCAGGGAAAGAGTCTACAGCAAGAAAAGTAAACAGGAAAGAGAAAAACTGTCTCAGTCTGGCCATTTTCAAAGATGCAGCTAGTTAAAGTATGGTACTCCCACCTATATAATGGGCAAACACCAGGAAACAGAGGGCTTCCAATTTAGGTGGACACGTACAGGGCACAGGACGACATTTCTCACACTTATAATCCTGATGAGATTCTCGGTTTTGACCATGCTTCCATTTCAAACATAGTGCTTTGACCTTTTTAGTTTCCTCAGTCATCCAGTCTATTCTTAATCTCTTTCCTATTCCCTGTATGATACTGACATTCTTGTGAAAGAATTCCTGAGAAACAACCCTACCTACCCAAATATCCTATTCTCAAATCTGGAAGGGAACCATCAGTACATAAGCCTCTCCCAGGTGAAAACCTTAATGATGCCTGACAGGAGTCCCAACATTTCTCAGAGTCTTTTGGAGTTAATACTTGTTACTTTTTTTGAAAAAAAAATCTAATATTTCTTTAATCTCCCCCTACAAGTGATTTATGACACATATTGATTATAAGTGAATTAAAATTAATTCAGCCTTGATAATTTTTATATCACTTGAGAAAATTTGCCACCAGGAATATCACAAAATGAGGGTGGAGCTAATGGTTTAGGTATTCAGAACATACCTAATCTCCAGTTATCCTGATCTATATCCTGACACTGGACCCAGATGGCTCTGGAGGAGAAAGTGAGGTCAGTGACCTTGCACGGCCTTCCCTCACATAAATCCAATTCACTTGCAAGTCACAGCATTATCTTCCTGATATCCTAGTCCTCTTTGAGAATAAAGGACAAACAATAATCCTTTTTACCATTACTGAGAAAAGAAAGCACAAGATGGCAGAGGGACTTTTGAGCTTTCCCCCAAACCCCTATAAATAGCTGACAAAAGTGACTAAACAAATTCTAAAGTACCAGAGCCCACAAAATGATGTAGTGAAACAAATTTCTGACCCAAGACCACCTGGAAAGTGGACAAGAAGGGTCTGTTGCACCGGTTGGAGAGAGGAGCACAGTCCAAGGCAAAACCCACCAGCACACATCAGGGCCCCCAGCAAACCAGGAGTAGGCCTCAGAGGACTGAATCCCTAGCAGCTGTGGCAGTTTCCACACATCTCAATCCACAAATGCCAAAGACAA
>JAQQSZ010016848.1:0-10931 GCA_028646595.1 Phalanger gymnotis
TCTCTTTTGTATTTGTTGTTGGGTTGTGTTTTTGGTTTTATTTTTGGTTCTGTTTCTTCTCATGATTCATTCCATTGGTCATAATTCTTCTCCACAACTTGACTAGTGTGTAAATTAATTCAGTGCAAGTTATACATGGAAGTTATATGGGATTCCATGCTGTCTTGGAGAGGAAGGGGCAGGGAGTGAGGGAAGAAAATCTGGAACTCAAAATTATGTAGAATCATGTGTTGCAAACTAAAAATTGAAAAAAAAAGTAAATAGAAAAAAACTCTGCTGTTTAAGTATAGCATGGAAATAAAAGTACTGGTGGCGTGTTTTGGCTTTTTTGAGCCATACAAGTTCTGTCTCCCCTTCTCCCATATGATGACTTGGATAATCTGTGAGAGGAAACCTATCCCCTATGGAAAAAAATCTCCACTCTCCACCCACCCTCCAAACCTCAAACCTCACCTGTTGTATTAATTATGTGTTACATGGTGGCCCACTCCAAACCAGTGAAGTTTCTGGCACACGGTAGGTGCAAAATAAATTCTTGCTTCATTAATAACATTAATTGATAAGGCTACTGTGAGCTTAAGCTTCAGTAAAAGCAGTGAACAGTCTAGAATACAGGAGGTGAGAGTCCCACTGTATTCTGCCCTAGCCAGAGCACATATGGAGTGTGTCATATTCAGGAGGGTAAAAGACCTTGAGTACATGCCATATGAGGATTTGACTTAAGGAACTAGGGATGCGTAATATGAGGAAGAGATTAGCATGTGTAAAGTAGTGAGACTTGGGAGTGGAAAACAGCAGTGTCCAAGTGTTCAAGGGAGAATCTTTTTTCCCTCTCACAGCCCTTCAAATATTTGAAGACTGCTGCATATGGGAGGAGCATTAGAGCTACTTGGTTCTTCTCATAGTGAAGTGTAATGGTAATTAAGGTGGAACTTTTTTACTGTTTTCTCTTTTGGAGCACAGAGGTAATCAAGTGCCTTTTATGAATCTGGCCTTTGTTTCTTTGATTAAATCAGGAGACTTTGATGACCTGCTTAAGAAACAAGAAAACCTAGTTCACATGGTTTCCAGTCACATGATTGTGTTACCCTTTGATCCTGAACAGGGTATATAAACTCAGAGGTTAGCTTTTTGTTTGGGGCTCTCAATCACTGTAAGAGTGTCACGTGATTTAACCAGATGAGACTCTGGGTAGCAGCTGGAGCCCTCTGCTTTGGAAATCCAGATATTGGTGCCTACCTCTCTGTTAACTATGTAATTCTTTGGTCAGACAGCTAAAGGTCTGTCTGTTGATAACTGTGTGTGTGTTTGCTCTGCTTATGTTGTCTCTTTTGTAATTTCTGCTTACATTTGCTCTGAAGCTCAGGGTGTTGGCTTTCCCCCCTGAACTAAGTGAATGATATATGTACGTTTAATTAAAGTGAGATTGTAAACCCCTTAAAGTTGCTTTCGTAGAAAAGCAGATCAAAGAACCTCTGCTAGCAGCCTTCCTGTGTGCTGATGTTATTGGCCTTACACAGCCACAATAGCAGCAAGTAGCACTGTTGTTACATGAAGGATGGGAACAGTGGGTACAAGTGGTAGAGAGACAGATTTAGGTTGGATTTATAGGAAAATAACCTAATGATTAGTTATTGGAAAATGTCATGGGCTGTTTGGGGAGGCAGTACATTCCCCCTCCCTAGGAGTCTTCATAGCCTGGCCAGACATTTTTTCCCAGGAACTTCCTAGATGTGATTCTTCTTCAGTTAAAGCTTGCCCTATATGTCTACTGGAAACCTTGCGAAGATTTTGACGAACTCCAGAAATTAATTTTTCCTGGTTTTGTGTAGAATTTATATTGACTTAGATGAGGGTGTTCCTGGCCTCCAACAGAACATGATATTCTTTCAGGGCAGGGCTGTTTCATTTGTGCCTTTGTATTCCCAAGAATTAAATCTCATGCACATAGTAAAGCACTAAATAAATGCATATTGGATGAAGGAAGGCAGGAAGGCAGGAAGGCAGGAAGGCAGGAAGGCAGGAAGGCAGGAAGGCAGGAAGGCAGGAAGGAAGGAAGGAAGGAAGGAAGGAAGGAAGGGGAACGAGTTATTGACTTTTACATCTATTACATCAGCAACTCAGGAAAAAAAAGTTTTCTGATCACTGAATGGGTTTTGCCTCACTCAAAGTGTGAACTCAGAAAGACCTTAGCTTAAAAAGACCAATGTTTCCTACTGCATCATGGGATATCTGCACTTGTTCTGATCAATATCTGGCCACTGGACCCAAATGGCTGTGGAGAAGAAAGTGAGGCTGGTGACGCTGCACAGCCCTCCTTCACTTAAATCAAATTCAATTGCAAGTCATGTCATCATCTTCCTGATGTCATGGTCCTGTTTCAAGAATGAAGGACAAACCATGCAACTCACAGAATAGTTGGATCATCATATGGTGAGGGGTGGGGGGAGAAAAGAGGGAATTGATATGGCTCCAGAGAGACAAAGCATTGCACCAGGACCTGAATTTCAATGCTATATATAAATAGTTAACAAGAAATCTAACAAAGTTCTCAAAAAGATTTAATAGTAAAGAAACATTACGGAACTTCAGATTATTAAAATAATAGGCTACTGTTTTCCTTATTGTACTACATTTATTAAACTAAATATACCTTTTTGTGCAATAACTTTAGCTTTATCGTTCTTTGTTCATGCATTTCTTAATCTACTAAAATGGGTCATCCAGAATGTTTCTCACCACCATTAATATGAATTACAGGAAGGTTTACAAGATTTTATTACCAGCACTATGCTAATAAGGCCTCCTCCCTATAACAACTGCATAAACACTGAAGTAGTGAACACTCTCAAAGTATAATATATATATTTTTTAAAAAAACTGTATTCTAAAATCACATCATAAAAAAAACCTAAAAAATCAAGACTTCATTTTAGACTCCCAATATTATATTACATGAATTCTTCCAACTATAATTTTGTATTAAGGGTTGATTGTTGAGAAATTGAAGGTATCATCACCATGGAAATTCTGCAACATCCCACAGTTTACTAAACAGCACAGAGCTTTGGCTCTCCACTTTGGTGAGCAGATAGAAAAGCATACTATTTCAAAGGAAAACGAACCAAATAGGATCACTTCTTGACACCTACCCACCATGTAATTTTATCTCTAATATGTGATATGTTAAAATGAGAGACAGAGCTTTGTAGGCAGTATTCATGAACAAATACAGCAAGCTAGCTGACTTAAGACATTAAATGCCAGTTTGTTTTATACTTTTATAAATATAGCCTGTCATATATTCATATTTTATGATCTCTCATTTTATTCCTTCATAGATTCATATATGACATTCCCAATTACTCATACTAGAATTTAAAAACTATCAGCATATCAATAAAAAGTACATGCTGTCATTTATTATTATACTTTTTTCCATCCATTATTTTTCTTAAACAAAACCTATTTTATACATAAGGAAAATGCTTTTATATTACAAATTTTTCCCTTAAAATGAATGTAAATAATTGTGATATCAGTATTTCTCAAAATTAAAAGTATATATTCTCTGAAAATAGCTTCTGTGTTCACAAAATAATCACAAATTTCTATTGGAGATGGATTTGAGTATAGACTATAGGTCCTTATTAAGTAATACAGTCTCATTGTTTAGCCTGTTGATACCATGATCATGGCCATCTGTGGACTGCTAAAAATCAGACATTGTGAGTGAAACAACTTCCTCACAGGTTGTTTTGTCATTTGGGTAACACAGTAACTGTTTTCTGCACTTTTTGGAGATATCCTTTTAGTCACTTGATGAGTATGATCTTCCACTAAAACAAAATATGGAAGCTTTTTTCAAACCAATTTCAAATCAATTATCTTATCTAGTGGCATCAAAATCAATAGAAGCAGGGCCACTAAACCATATATAAAGCTCTCTGAAGCATTATCTTGACTTAGAAAACCACATATTAACATTATCTATGTTTTATTTTATTTTTATTTATTTTTGTTAAATATTTCCCAATTTACATTTTATTCTGGTTCAGTAGCAGTGGGAGTGTGGGTCCAGTGTTTGGCACCTCTGTTCTACTTATCACTGGCATATCCAAGTTTATTACTGCAATTTTAGCATCAAATTAGTTCTAAAGTTGTCCTTTTCACCTTGTGTGTGGTCACCCTCCTTCAGTTCGCCACATAATTGTTTTGCGATTCAGGTGCTATTTATTTTCATCAGAGGATGAAAACAGCCTAGCACAGATGAAAGATGATCGAGATGACTTCTCTATCTATTGGGAATCTGTCTTCCCAAATCTAGTTATGCTAGGCATTTTCATGTCTTCTGTGTATGGCATGATCTATCCACAACAACTGTAAGAATATACATACACATGTATTTAAAATTTAATTATCCATGCCAAATATTGCTTTCGAGTTTATTGATAATTAGCAGTCAACATTCTGCTTAATCGCTGTTTTACGGCCTTTCACTTGCTCATGTTTTCCCTGTTCATCTCTCTACTGATCCCCCCGCCACATACATATATATACATACATATACATGTATATATGTGTGTGTGTGTGTATACACATTTGTTAAAATCCTGCCCTTATTTTAAGGTCTACATCAAATCTTTATGAGGATTTTCATGATCTGTCCACTTCATGCACACAATTTCTCCTTCCTATGAATTCTTATAACAGCTTATTTCTGTTTCCCTTAAGGCACTTAATGCATTTTGTCTTTTATTACATTAATTATGTGTTTATATAGTTCAGAATACTAAATTGGAAGTTTCTTGAGGGCATAAGCTGTGCATTATTAAATTTCTCATCCTCTCTCAAGGATCTAGCATATTCCCTTACACATAGTAGGTACTCAACAAATATTTGGTGAATAAAGAATAAAGAAATAATTATTTGCTTGATCAATTTCATCAATTTCTAGTACTACTCTGTCAAATTACTTGATTGTTGACATTTGCCATTCTATTGACTTTTAATTTGCATAGAACTGTGATAGTCTGGTAGAGAAGCCCTGTGAAACCCACATATTTTGCCACCATCCATGTATGCCACACTGAAGATCCTTCATACTGAAAGTCTTAAAAAAGAGAAAAGCTCTGGTTCAGGTATTTTAACCCATTGTTTTAGTAGAAAAGCTTACTATTATCACAACAGAGAAGTTGTAGAGATATGAATTATGTGATGAAATTGTAAATCTTCTCATTCCTTCCAAAACATGTTTTCATGAGATATTTTCCAGTCTTTTATTTCTAATGCAACAAACCTTAAGTGCCGACTACTCAATTCAGTTTAGCACTTATTGAATGTCTGCTCTGTGCAAGTAAAGAGGCAGTGTGGAATACTGGATACATAGCTGGTCTAGAAGCCAAGGAGATTTAGGGTATAGTCCTGACTCTGAAATAGATGGTTGGTACAACCACTGGCAAGCCACTTCGCACCTCAGTGCTCTAGGCAATTCTCTAAGATGATAAATGACAGATGAAATCAGGAAAATGAACAATGAGAGCCTAGTCCTGGAATGATTCTTTGACTGTTGTCAGTCCAATGGAAGTGCAGAGGACAGTTTTGGACAGAATTCTTCAGGATTTGTATTTAATGATGAACAAGACAGGATACTACTCAGTGATTAGGGAATAGAATGTTGAGCTCACAGCAGGAGTAAGGACAAGACACATTTGATGATTGACTAATGGAATAATGGCACAATTTTAGTTATACCTTTCTCCACCTTGGTCTAGGATTGATGTTAGAATCTAAGTAAGACTGGACTTCTAGATGTGCTTAAATCGGCCTAGCTCCTAGAATATATAGGGAATGGGGTAGACAGCCAGCTAAGTCATTAGAACCAGCATATATGAAAGGAGACTACAAAATTGTTTGGTTCTTTCCTTAAATGCTGACATGAAGAGGAAGAAATGATAATAAGAAACTTTTTGAAACTGGCATTATTTTTAATAGCATTTTTCCCAATTACATGTCAAGACAATTTTTAGCATTCTTTTTTTTACAAGATTTTGAGTTTCAAATTTTTCTCCCTCCCTTCCTCATTCCCTCCCCTCTTCCAAAAATGGTAGGCAATTTGACATAGATTATACATGTGCTATCACGTAAAACATATTTCCATATTAGTCATAATTGTGAAAAAACATGAAAAAGAATAAAGTGAAAAAATATGCTTCAATCTGCATTCAGAGTCTATCAGTTTTTTTTTTTTTAATGAGGATATGGATAGAGTTTTCTTTCCTGAGTCCTTTGTACTTGTGTTCATTGTGATCAATGGGATCATTGTGTTACTGAAAAGAGCTGAGTAATTTATAGTTGACTATCACATAATGTTGCTGATATGGTGTATGATGTTTTTCTGGTTCTGTTCATTTCGGTTTGCATCAGTTTATACAACTCTTTCCAGGTTTTTCTGAAATCCACCTTCTCATTATTTCTTATGCACAATAATATTCCATTATATTCATATACCACAACATTTTTCAGGTATTTTCTAATTAATGGGCATCCTCTCAGTTTCAATATTTTGCCACCACAAAAATAGCTGCTATAAATATTTTTTGCACATGTAGGTCATTTTCCCATTTTATGATCTCTTTAGTATACAGACCTAGTAGTGGTCTTGCTAGATAAAAAAGTATGCAGAGTTTTATAGCCCTTTGAGCAAAGTTCCAAATTGCTCTCCACAATGGTTGGATCAGTTCACAATTCCACCAACAACGAATTAGAGTTATAATTTTCCCACATCTTCTACAACATGTATCATTTTCCTTTTTTATCATATTAGCCAACCAGAAAGGTATAAGGTGATATGTCACAATTGTTTTAATTTGCATTTCTCTAATCAATAGTTATTTAGAACATTTTTATATAACTATAGATATCTTTAGTTTCTTCATGTGAAAACTGTCTGCTCAATCCTTTGACCATTTATCAACTGGGAAATGACTTGTATTCTTAATAATTTGACTTAGTTTTCTACATATTTTAGACATGATTCCTTTATCCAAAACACCAGCAGTAAAAATTTTTTCCAAGCTTTCTGCTTACCTTACATTCTTGGTTGCCTTGGCTTCACGTAAATATAATTTAATTTATAATTTAAGGTAATAAAAATAACCCATCTTGCACTTTGTAATGCTTTCTATCTCATTTGGTCATAAAGTCTTCCCTTCTCCACAGATCTGACAGGTAAACTATTCTTTGCTCTCTTAATTTGCTTATGGTATCATTCTTTTTGTCTAAATCAATGTATCCAGTTTGACCTAATCTTGATATACTGTATGAGATGTTGGTCTATCCCTAGTTCATGCCATACTATTTTCCAGTTTTCCCAGCAGTTTTTGACAAATAATGAGATTTTATCGCAGAAGCTGGAGTCTTCAAGTTTATCAAATAGTAAATTATTATAGTCATTGAATAGTGTTTCTTGTGTACCTAACCTATTCCACTGATCCAACATTCTATTTCTTAGCCATTACCAAATGGTTTTGATGACTGCTGCTTTATAATAGTTAGATCTGGTACAGGTAGGGCACCTTCCCTTGCATTTTTTTCTCATGAATTAATTACCTTGATATTCTTGACCTTTGCTTTTTCCAGATGAATTTTGTTACTTTTTTCCAGCTCCATAAAACAATTTTTTGGTAGTTTGATTGGT
The DNA here is from genome assembly GCA_028646595.1 of Phalanger gymnotis. Taxonomy (NCBI): domain Eukaryota; kingdom Metazoa; phylum Chordata; class Mammalia; order Diprotodontia; family Phalangeridae; genus Phalanger; species Phalanger gymnotis. The sequence continues at coordinate 7,700 of JAQQSZ010016848.1, forward strand.
ATCACACTGAATAAGTAAATTAATTTAGGTAGAATTGTCATTTTTATTACATTACCTTGGGCTTTCCACGAGCAACTGGTATTTTTCCAATTATTTAGATCTGACTTTATTTGTGTGAAAAGTACTTTGTAGTTGTGTTCATATAGTTCTTGGGTTTGTCTTGGCAGGTAGACTCCAAAAATATTTTATGTTGTCTTCAGTTATTTTAAACACAATTTTTCTATCTTGCTGCTGGGCTTTGTTAGTAATATGTAGAAATGCTGATGATTTATATGGGTTTATTAGTGTTATAATATTTAAGACTTACAAGTATCATCTTCCCATGTGTATTGTTAATGTATTGTTAATACAATTTGAAGATCTTTCCCATCCATTAATAGGCCAACGGGACCTGCTTGAGTCACATGGAAGCCTGAGTCATATGAGCCTGTGGTGGGAAGAGCTTGCTAAATGGGTGGAACAGAGCTGAGAGGAAGTGAGACAGAGCAGTCAGAGCTGAGGAGACACAGAACAGCAGGGAGCGTGAGTGAGAGAGGGTGTGATTTTGCCCTTGTTTGTGGGAAGGCCCTGACAATAGGAAGGCTTGGGGATGGCAGTGCCCCCTGCATTGATAATGGGTATAGATTTCTTTGTTGCTATGGTGGATTTGGCTTTCTGGTGTTTGAATAAATGTTTTGGTTCTGCCTTCAATAAAGAGAGTCTGTTATATTTTGCAATTTAGAGCAATGCTGGCATATTCACAGACACTGTAGGAGCTGTGAATATCCCATTGGCACTACACCATGGAGGGATGTAACAGTTTAGGTCTACTGAATCCCTTATGTTTTCCTTTCCCTTTTTACCTGTTTGTCCTTCTCTTGAATATTGATATTAGAGATCAAATTTTTTTATTTAGTTCTAGTCTTCTTCTTATGAAAGCTTGAAATCCTTCTGTTTCATTGAACGACCTTTTTTTCCCTTGATGTATTATGCTCAAATTCGCTTGGGTAAGTGATTCTTGGTTGTAGTCCTAGCTCCTTTGCCTTCTAGAATATCATGTTTCATGACCTCCAATCCTTTCATGTTATAGCTGCTAAGTTCTGTGTAATCCTGACTGTGACTCCCCAGAATTTAAATTGTTTCTTTCTGGTCATTTGTAGTATTTTTCCCTTGATCTAATAGTTCTGAAATTTGACCATAATGTCCCTTGGAGTTTTATTTTGGGAGCTCTTTCCAAGTTCTTTGGTGGATTTTTTCAATGCCTATTTTGGACTCTGGTTCCAGGATATCCTGGCAATTGTTCTTGATAATTTCCTGAAAGACACTATCCAGGTCCTCTTTTTGATTATAGCTTTCAGGTAGTCCAATGACTCTGATGTTGTCTCTCCTGGATCAATTTTTCAGGTCAGTTGTTTATTCCATGGGGTATTTTACATTTTCTTCTGTTTTTTGATTCTTTTGAATTTGTTTCATTCTTGATGTCTCCTAATGACTCTTAGCTCTCACTTTCCCTATTCTAACTTTTAAGGAGTTCTTTTCCTCAATTAGCTTTTGTATTTTCTTTTCTGTTCGGTCACTTGTACTTTTTAAGGAGTTGTTTTCTTCAGTGGATTTTTGTATCTCCTTTTCCATTTGGCCAATTCTACTTTTTTAAACAGTTTTATGTTTCCAAGCTGTTGAGTCATTTCCCACAATTCTCTTACATCATTCTCATTTCCTTTCCTAATTTTTCTTCTATCTCTCTTATCTGATTTTAAGCTCCTTTTTTGAACCCTTCCATGAATTCTTTCTTGACTTGAGGTTACTTCCCATCTTTCTTTGGGGTTTTACCCATGGGTATTTTGACGTCATTGTCCTCTTCTTCCCTGTCTCTATCTTCCCTGTCACCAGAATAACTTCCTCTGGTCAGATTCTTTGTTGTTACTGTTTGTTTTTGCTCATGTTTTTGGCTTTTTCCCTTTCTTTCAGATTTGATCTCTTTTCGCAGGGTGAAAGAGGCGCTGTCTCAGGCTTCTTGTACAGGGGCTGCAGGCCCTGTCAATTGAATGGTATTGCTCCGAGGCCCAGTTTGGCACTTTATGTCCAGTACTGTGCTGAGGGGGTAAGGTGGGAGGTAACAGGTGCTGCTGGAGGCTGTAAGGGTCTAGCACCTTACCTGGTACTGGACTGGCCTGCTGGGGTCTTAGTGCTGGTATCTGGGGTGTGCTGAGGTGTGCAGAGGCTGATGTGGGGTTTCTGTGTTTCCTGGGGATGCAGTGAAGCACCTGGTGGTGCTTTGTCCAGGAAGGTCATGAAAAAGTGGTAGGCTGCCTATCTACTTCAGTAGCTATAGGGTTGGCAACTACCTGTTTGCCAGGGGCTACACTGAAGCCCATGAAGATCTTTGCCAGGGCCTTTGCTGAGGCATGTGGGGGGTTCTGGTGTTGTTCTGCCTACTTTCACCACACTGGGGCTCAGGATCTACCACTGATTTGCTGAAGTGGAGCCTGCTGCTGACTTGCTAGCATGTTTCCTCTCCTGGATTGTGCTCTACTTTTACCCTAGTGAGACAGACCTTTCCTGGACATCTTCCAAATTTTGGGGGCTCAAAGACCGTTTCACCCCATCTTTTTGCTGGTTTGGCTATTCCAGATTGGTTTTGCAGCACTATTTTATGGTTGTTTGGAGGTGAATATAGGAGAGTTACAGTGATCTGATACTTAGTCTGCCAAATTGTCTCCCAGAACTCTTCAAATTTAACTGGCATCAAAAAAATTCTTATGAAGTTTTATTAAAGTAATCCAATTATACACTTAATTCATTTTTTAAAAAAATCAGCACCCTCACAAGTTAATATTAAAACAAAGTTTAACCTTTTTATATTGCCATTAGAAACATGAAAATTACTTTCGGATCTCTTCAGTAAAAACGTGACTCCTTTCTAATTCCTGGCTGGCAGACCATCGTGGGCAACCGAGAGGAATTAGCCTATGCTAAGATAAATCAGTACCAAGTGTCATCACTGCATGACTTTATTGAATATCTTTTCTCTGAGCTAGTTAACTAAATTTCCTTTGGTTAACTCTTTAATAACTTATTAATAATTCATTCCATTCTAATATTAGAACTAAACAAAACAGGAATCCAGCCTGAGTCGAGCATGCCCAAAACAGCTTGTCGGTAGCTATCACAACACTTTATTCTTATTGCCAATTCACTATATGAAAAAAGACTTAAACTTTATGTTTTTGTCAGATTTTTCAGTTAAAAAAAA
>JAQQSZ010016849.1:0-10930 GCA_028646595.1 Phalanger gymnotis
AGGGAGGGCTGACTGGGGAACAGGGCAACCAGAATATATGCCATCTTGGAGTAGGGGGGAGGGTAGAAATGGGGAGAAAATTTGTAATTCAAACTCCTGTGAAAATCAATGCTGAAAACTAAATATATTAAACAATAATAAAAAAAATAGTGTAAGGGATGAGCAGAAAACAGAATGGGGGAATGGGACAGGCAGGAAAGGATCCAAATCTTACATCAGCAAAGGACCAGGATTAGAAGAGGAACTATCTGTTCCTTTCATCTCTCCCTGTTTTGCATATTGTTCTAGGAATGGGGAGGTGGTACTGTGGTTGCTGCCTGTTGGAGGGTGGGGCAGCAAGACAGGAACAATTGTGTAATGAGCAGTTTGTCTTCACCACCACCATCCCCACCTCCCTTTTCAGCACCCTAACTCTTCAGGCATCCAGGGCCCTCATGTTCCTGGCTTTATTCCCAGATTCCCAGGATCTCCTACTTTGAGTGTTACTGGGCCTCTCCTGAACAGTGCCTTCTGCTTTGGACTTTTCCTAATTCATTACCCTCACCAACACTTTGAATCATAGAACAGTCCTTAGGAGCCATCAATCCATCCTACAAAATTTTACAAAGAAGGAACCAGAAACCTAGACGGGGAGATTTATTTCTCCAAGATCACACAGCTAGTTATAACCCTGGTCAAGTTATTTAACCACTGAGCTTTAACGGTGTTATAGAAATGTGAGTTAAATCAGTGCCTAGAGTGTAGGAGGCACTTAAAGTGCTTGTGTATTGGTTGTTGGGGCAGCTAGGTGGCCCAGTGGATAGAATGCCTGGTCTGGAGTCAGAAAGACTCATCTTCCTGGGTTCAGATCCAGCTTCAGACACTTGCTAACTGGGTGACCCTGGGAAAAGCATTTAACCCTCTTTGCCTCAGTTTTCTCATCTGTAAAAGAGCTGGAGAAGGAAATGGCAAAGTGCTGAAGTATTTTTGCCAAGAAAACCCCAAATGGAATCATGAAGAGTCCAACTTGATGAAACAACTGAACAATAACATTGGTTGTTATTGACAGGAAGCATGACGTAATATGTGACCATAGACATATGCTATATAAGTCAGCTATCATTATTATGTGGCAGAACTGAAACTATATCCAGTCTAATGATCTTACATGTTCTATGATCCATTTCCTTAGGACTTTGTAAATCTACTCTGAGAAATTAATTCAAGTCGATGGATGTTAATGCATTGCTGTTGCATCTTCTTGGTAAGACAGGGATGGGAAGAACTAGGAGAGAAACAAAACTTGTTATTTGATTGATGTAGTAAGATCCTGGTGAGGAGCCACGTCTACCAACACAGGTGAGTAGCTTCTCTGACATTTATAGCCTTTGAGCACTGAGGTTAAAAGATCTGTCCAGTGTCATACAGTCTATATGTATCATAGGGGGATCTGAACCCAATTACTGGTTCCATCTACTATCCCATGCTGCTTAAAGTTCTCTTTGAGGGAACTTCCTGGAGACCATATCTTGCCTTCTGTGGAAAAATTACTTTGTATATGTTTTGAATATCATTATGTTTTATTTAAAATGGTTGCATAAATTTTCTTTTAAAAATTTTGCTTTACAGGACAACCGTGAAAGTAATATATTGAATTTATATGTTTTGGGCTTTTTTTTTTAGAGCAATCTCTATGGTAATAGAGCTTGGGCAGCCAGGTGGCATTATGGATAGAGCTTGGGCCTGGAGTCAGAAAGAACTGAATTCAAATCTGGCTTCAGATGCTTACTAGCTGTGCGACCCACGGCAAGTCATTTTACACTAATTGCCTCAGTTTCCTCATCTGTAAAATGAGATGGAGAAGGAAATAGGAAACCACTCCAGTATCTTTGCCAAGAAAACCCCAAATGGCGTTACAAAGAGTACCACATGACTAAAACAACTGAACAACAAAATGGTAATAGATGCTTGTGTTTTCATGCACAATCCTTTTCTGTTTTACTTTATATGTGGAATATTTTCTTCTTTTTTTCGTTCATTAAGTTCAGAATAAAAAATTAAATTTAGAAAATAGTGCTTCAAAATATGTACCATGTGTTTATATGTATTAATTTGTCTTTCTGATGAATTTTATGCTTGAATGGAGTCCTTTTTTGGGGGAAAACTTAAAGCACAATTCAGGCAACTCTCCCAACCTCTCTGGGACTCAGTTTTCTCATTAGTAAAATGAGGGGGTTGAACTAGATGAGCTCTAAGGTCACTTCCAGCTCTAACATTCAATGATACCATTTCAGTCAGTGTCTCTGGACTTAGTTCTCCCAATCCACATGGAAAACAGCAGGTTGTTTCACTAGATGTTGGCTACATCTTCTTCTTAAGATTCTAGGGGTATTCCTGAGGGGCGATGGGGTTTTCTTTAACGCCATTGTCTCTAGCACCCATGTTGATGTGTTCTTTCCAATGTTAACTGCTAGTGATTAGTGCCCTAGTATCATTTAACTCCAGTTAGCATCAGTTAGTTTTTCCAAAGGAATATTTGCTGAGAAGTTATAACATGAAGGATACAAACCATTCCCCTGGACCGGGGGCATACTCTACTCCCTCTCACCTCCATCTCTGGTAAGAGTGGGCTCAAGCTTAAAGCAATTCCTATAGATCATTTGCCCCACCAAGTTCACTTCTGAATGCAGCATAGTTGCTAGATGAGTAGCATCCTTGCTTACCTTTGGCCTACCTCCTACTGGCACCTCGTCCAGCTAGCAAAAGCTAACATAGCTTCTAGATCCTTAGCCTCCGACAGCTTGTCATTCTAACCTTTTGAAGCCCACAAGGTTATAGTGATCTCTAAGATTTATTCATCTAAAATGAAAGATCAGAAGCAGAAAGGTACCATGTATTCAGGGACCACATGTTGTCCCAGTTGGGTATGGCCTGAGGCCTCTCCAGTTATTCAGAAGTTTATAGCACATCTTCCTCATTTGAAATAGTCTGGGAAAATGGGGGTGGGGCGGGGAGAGACTTACTTTGGTCAATTAGTACCTTTTGAATGGACCTCAATCCTAACTCAGTAGCCACCCAAAAGGCCAACCCTTTACCACTTGGTTAGTGAACCAAAAATAGTTACAAAATTCTTTGTCCATTTTACAAAGTCCCCTTGGGAATTACATCTGCCAATATTCGTAAGGGCTGGGTTTTGTATGTCTCATTACATTATGCTTTCTTTTTTCCAACTAAATACACATATGGAAAGCACAGCTGTTTGGACCATGAAACCATAGCTGATCCACTATTGTTTACCAGGTGACAGCTAACCTATACTGAGCAAAGAACTATGAATGTAAAATATCAGAAATATTTACCTTACAAATCTGAAGTGATAAGTCATGCTTGTTTGCCCAAGCTATGTACCTAGTTTGGTGGTTGGTACTTAATTTTTAATTTTTCCCCAAGTATTCAACTCGTTTGGACACCTTGGGAATGGTGGCTGAATATGATGGGGTGAATTGTGTTATTTTGTTTATGAGAAGTACTTTACTATAGTGTGAAGAGCACGTGCTGACCTGTTTACTTGTTTAGTGCTTAGGGGAAATTTTATATCTCTAAACACTTTCATCAACAAAAGGGAGAAAGGAGAGAGCAAAAAGTGAATGTGCAACTAAAAAAATCTTAGAAAAGTAATAAGTTAAAAGAGAAACAGATAAAGGTGAAAACCAGAAATTCTAAATGAGCCATTGGCTAGGAGTTTCTAACAATAAAAAGATGTGTATTGACATAAGGACTCACTAAATTTTTTTTAACTTCCGGGAAAACTGGAGAGTAATCTGGCAGAAATTAGGTGTAGACCAAGATCTCACATTAAGCTCTAAATGGATACATATCCTAGGCATAAAAGGTCAAATCATAAACAAATTAGAGGAAGCAAGAAAGGAAATATATTCTGCAGCTTATGACTAAAGAAGGAATAGAGAGAATCACAGCAAGAAAATGGACTGTGTTGATTATTTAAACTGAAAAGCCCGAACAAAATCAATGCAATTAAAATCAGAGGGTTAAATGAAGGGGAAAAATCTTTGCAGCAAGTTTCTGTAATAAAGGCCTGGTATCCAAGATATATAAAGAATTGATTCAAATATATGTGGTATTCCAAGAGTCTTAGTGGAGATTTAAGCTATTAAGGTTTTTTTTTATTTCACTTTTATTTTCAGTTCCAAATTCTCTCTCCCTCTACCCCCTTACCCATTGAGAAAGCAAGAAATATGATACCCATTACACATATAAAGTCATGCCAAAATTTGCTATATTCCAAAAAAGAAAAAAAGATGAGGAAGGAAAAAATATTCTTCAGTCTATACTCTGAGTCCATCAGTTCTCTATCTGGAGGTAGGCAGCATTTTACATCATGAGTCCTTTGGAATTGAGGTGGATCACTGTATTCATCAAAGTTACTAAGTCCTTTACAATTGATTATCTTTACAATATTGCTCTTACTATATAGATTATTCTCCTGGTTCTGCTCACTTCACTTTGCATCAGTTAATATAAATCTTCTCAGGTTTTCCTGAAACCATCCACTTTATCATTTCTTACAGCACAATAGTATTCCATCATATTTATATACTACAATTTGTTCAATCATTCGCTAGTTGCTGAGCATCCCCTCAATTTCCAATTCTTTGCCACCACAAAAAGAGTTGTTACAAATGTTTATATATATATATATATATATATGTGTATATACATACATATATACATATATATATATATGTCTTTTTTTTTCCTTTTTCTTTGATCTCCTTAAGGAATAGACCTAGTAGTGGTATTACTGGGTCAAAGACTATGCATAATTTTATCATGCTTTGTGCATAGTTCTGAATTGTTCTCCAGAATGGTAGGACTAGTTTACAGCTCCACCAATAGTGTATTGGTGTAGTTATTTTCCCTCAACTCCTCCAATATTTGTCATTTTCCTTTTCTGTCATTTTAACCAATCTGATGAGAGTGAGGTGGTACCTAAGATAAGCTATTAAAGCTTAAATCTGCACTAAGACTTTTGAGCCACTGTATAAATAAGAAATCCATTCTCCAATAAATAAGCGGTCAAAGGATATGAATAGGCAGTCCTCAAAAAAAAGAAATCCAAGCTATCAATAGTCATAAGGGGAAAAATGCTCAAAATCTAATAAGAGAAATGAAAAATAAAACAATTCTGAGGTCAAACTTCACATGAATCAGATTGACGAAGATGACAAAAAAGAAAAGTGACAATCATTGGAGGACTCGTGAGAATATAGGCATGTAGGTGCACAGTTAATGGAATTGGTGAAACGGTCTCCAACCTGAACCACTTGACTGGCCTGCATCAAACCTGACCTACAATATTAATAAAATTTGAAGCCTGGGGTTTCTGATCTTCATTCTTCTGTCACTTCTTCAGGGTACCAGCTTGTTGTCTTTTTGCTGTTTGGGGGGTGGGGTATTTGTTTGTTGGTTGGTTGGTTTGGTTGTCTTTTTGCTTTTTGGGGTGGCCTGTTTGTTGGTTGGTTGATTTGGTTTGTTTTTTAAAATCTCTTTCGGTGCTGTTTATCCTAGGTTTTTCACATCTTCGGGTCAAGGTTATCCAGTAATAGTCCTAAGACTACTTAAGTGGTGGAAAGTTCTCTAGAAGACCTCTAGGACCTTGCTGCAAAGGGGTAATGTATCATAGAAAAGACAACTATCCATGTAGACTGGGATACTTTTTCCTTAAAAGGTATTGAAAGCATCCTTGAAACTTAATTGGTCTGAAGGACTAAGGTTTAAACTGTTGCTATAACTTTTCAGTAGCCTAAGTGTAAAAGTCATCATGGGGTGATGATAGATAGATGGGATGATGAAGAGGCAGTCGTGCCTCCCTCGGGCTTCACAAAAGCTTCTGACCAGCATGCCAGCACGGCCAACATAGAGGTAGAAAAGCTATACTCAAATAAATCAAAGCCACATCCCCGATGAATAGTCTTTCTATGCCATGGCTAAGTAGATTTCTTTTTGTTCACTATTAGATGATCTAGAAGGATCTCATTTTATTCTAGTCCAGAAACCTGAACCACAGGACTGGCCTGATTCAGGCCTGGCCTACTGCAAAGGGCATAGTTGAACGTTTTTCTTGTGGAAGATGCCCCACATATAGCTTCACATTGTTCAGGGAACTCTTCTCATATTACTATTAACATAGGTGAGGTGTTATTGTTAATGGTGCAATTTCAAGTATTAGAAACAGTCTGGTTGCTAGTATTCTGAGTCAAGGTGTGTAATGGCAAGCAAAGTGGGACTTTTTGTTTTGCTCTTTTTTTTTTTTGGAGTTCTACTTTTTCAGCCCGAAGTACCTTTGATTGAGACTTGCTTTTGTTTAAATCAAGAGTCTTTGATGACCTGCTTAAGTCACAGGAAAGCTTAAGTCACATGAGTGTGAGTTACATGGTTATGATGCCCTCTGTGCACTGACCCTGAAGAAGTGTGTATACTCTGAGGTTAGCATTTTGCTTTGGGTGCTCACTCGTTGGAAGAGTGTTCCTGTGGAGACTCTGGGTAGCTGTTAAGGAGCGCCCTCCCGCCCCTGGCTTTGAAAACCCAGTTGTTGGTGCTTTTCTCTCTGGTAACTATGTATATATTGCTATGGACAGATAGTTAGAAGCCGTGACTGCTGATTTGTGTTATTTGCTCTGTTTATATAATTTCTACCTGTAATTTCTGTTTGTATTTTCTCCGAAGTTCAGGGTGCTGACTTTTTCCCCTGAACTAAGTGAATAATATACATATGTTTAATTAAAGTGAGATTGTAAACTCCTTAAAGTTGCTTTCCTTAGAAAAGCAGATCAAAGAACCTATGCTAGTAGCCCTCCTGTGTGCTGGTGTTGTTGGTCTTACACTTCCACAGAAGCTGTTAGCAACACTGTTGTTACAAGGTGGCTTCCCAAACACCTCTCATTTCATACCATTAGGACTACTTAACCTTTAAACAAGGCCAATCCTTCAGCTTGCATAATGTAAATGATATTCTCTTGACAACAGATGGCTGCAAATCATGGTGTTTCAGCCACTGTCTGTCCTGTCTGCCATCCAAAACTTCAGCACAAGAAGTGCTTCAACAATTAGGGCTTCTGGGACAATCATTTGATGGGGTGAATTACAAAATTTACACTGTAATTGTAAGCCATCCTTGGCTGGGAGTAAGGAGACCTAAGAATTTAATCTTGATTTTGCTTCTAATTGGCTGTATGATGTTGAGTAGGTCTTTTACTTTCTCTGGGACTCTGTTTCTTCTTCTGTAAAGTGAGCTGGAAAAGGAAATGGCAAACCACTCCAGTATCTTTGCCAAGAAAATCACAAATGGGGCCATAAAGAGTCAGACACAACTGAAATGATCAAACAACAGCAACAGCAATTTAGAGGTAGCTAGATGGTGCAATGGATAGAGTGCTGAGCCCAAAATGAGGAAGACTCCTCTTCTTGAGTTAAAATCTGGCTCCAAATAAGTATTAGCTGTGTGACCCTGGATAACTCGCTTAATGCTGTTTGCCTCAGTTTCCTCATCTGTAAAATGAGCTGGAGAAGGAAATGGCAAACCACTCCAGTATCTTTGCCAAGAAAACACCAAATGGGTTCAGGAAAAATCAGGCATGGCTAAAACAACAGAACAACAAAAACATAGGAATAATTAGCTGTTTCCCTAAGCAGGTTCTCCTAAGGACCCCATGAAATAGTTTATGTAAATACTTTGTTTTGGGGGTGGGGCAGGGCAATTGGGGTTAAGTGACTTGCCCAAGGTCACACAGCTAGTACATGTGTCAAGTGTCTGAGGCCGGATTTGAACTCAGGTCCTCCTGACGCCAGAGTAGTGCTTTATCTACTGCGGCCACCTAGCTGCCCCATATGTAAATACTTTGTAACAGTAGAGCTACAGAAATATTGAGTTGCTAATAGAATTTCAGTGATACCATGACTAAAGCAACATAAATGGAATTAAAAAAAAACTGAAAATAGATGCTGTGTAATTATAACTAAGCTTGGCCCTAAAGGAGAGATGAAATAAATGCATCTCCCCTCTTAGTAGTGTTGAGGAAGTATGGGTATGGAATACTGCTTATACTTCAGATTCAGTTGATGCTTTGGTTACTTTTGCTTAACTCTTTTTTCACCCTCTTTTTTTAAAAACAGATTTTATTACATCTTTTGTTTCCCCCTATATCCTTCCATCTTCTTTCTGGAGATCTTTCCCTTATAGCAAAGATGTTTTGAGAGAGAGAAAGAGAGAGAGAGAGAGAGAGAGAGAGAGAGAGAGAGAGAGAGAGAGAGAGAGAGAGAGAGAGAGAGAGAGAGAGAGAAAGAAAGAAAGAAAGAAAGAAAGAAAGAAAGAAAGAAAGAAAGAAAGAAAGAAAGAAAGAAAGAAAGAAAGAAAAGAGAAGGAATCAACAACAATCAATCAACACATTGGAAAAACTTGATGTTTTTCCAATGTGTTGTAAATTGCTCCACACTCATGAATCCCAACCTTTGCCAAAGGAGGAGGGTTAGGATGGGAGAAGTGTCTTATATGTTTTCTTTACAATTTAACTGAGTTACAATTGAGTTTAAGTTGTTTCGTGTGGTTATTCTTCCCATCCACATTATTTCAGTCATTATGTACATTGTTTTCCTGGCTCTGCTTGCCTCATTTTTTATCAGTTCATGTAAGTCTTTCCTCGCTTCTTTGTATTCTTCATGTTCATCATTTCTTATGGCACAAAAATATCCTTTCACTTTAAGATACTGTAATTTGTTTAGCCATTCCCCAATATCTTCTCTTTTTATTTCTTTGTTACAAAAGAACTTTTGCTATGTAGGGGAGTGAGAAGGGACATATTTAGAAATGAAGGTAATATGAAAACAAAAGATATCAATGAAAATTTTAAGAAAAGAATTTCAAGACAATAATCATGCCATCCATGGCTGGGAGCGTAGTAGATTCTTTAAAAATAAAGTCTTGCTGATTGTTATATCATAGTAACATCTGGGCTAGCTTATTTTCATGGCAATGATTCACTTCCCCTGAGAGACACTAGCAGAAGCCTCTTGCCACACATTGGCTAAGTGTCTCTTTAGTGGTGGGTACATTAAGGATCCTGACCAGGAAATGTTTTTTTGTCTGCATCCATGAACATTGGGTGTGGTCAGCTGATTTCTGAGCCAGATGGCTCAGGTTTGGGCACCATTTGTGTTTTCCTCCATGTTCCCCCTCCTTTTCCATTAATGAGCACCAGCTTTAGTTGTGGGAAGAACCAACACTGTATGGTTTTGAAAAGTGCCAAAAGTCTGTCCAGTCTCCACCCAAAATTGTCTCCCCCATTTCCTGTCATGGTGCCTGAGATTTCACCATTAGATATGCCAGAAAAAAAGCCCAGAAGACTTTTCAGCTTCCTAGCATCTTTTGCTATAATACGAAAACACCTTGAGCTAACTATCAGCTAAAAATCATCTAGTGGATATTAACTAGCTTTGTCACACATTCATGGAATGCCTGTTATAACAATAATGTTAACTCATATCATGTTCATGTGCTTGACGCATGGGTCATCTGTGATCTTCATTGCAAACCCTCCAGATCGGCAGATATTAGTATCCACATTTTTGAGAAGAAGAGGCTGAAGTACAGAGTAAAAGATTTGAGTAGCCAAAGGTCATCCAGCTGGTTAGGAGCAGAGCCAGGACTAGATAGAATCTAGATCTCCTATCTCTATTCTTTCTGGGACATTATACTTCTGAAGAGTTGGTAGAGTTATGGGCATTGCTGAGATTCCGTGTTTCTTCTCCCAATCACTGACTTCAGGCACTCCATTTCAGTTGGCCACCCAGGGTTGTTGGGTGGCCAACTGGAGTGGGGTGCCTAAAGGCAGTGATTGGGAGAAGAAACACTGAAGGAAGAAGAAACATCTTATTTTTGAAGCTCTGACCAAAGAATCTGGGGTCATCCAGAGGTAGTTTGCTAGCAAAGACTCAATTTTAGTCTATTTTGTTCTAAAGTGTCAGCTATCGAAAGCTTACCTGGTTCAGTCAGGAGGTTTTCTAATGATGCTGTGGATAGGGTATTGGACTGTAAGTCAGGAAAACCTGTATTCAAATTCCTATGTCCAAGAGTTATAATCGTAAACAAATTACTAAAACTCTCTTCATGTGTAAAATGGAAGTAATAAAATGGGAGAAAACTATCTTCCTTGTAAGTGGTAAATAAAATTATGTACATGAAGTGCTTTGCAAATTTAAACTTGCTATATACATATTAGTTATTATTTCTAGTTCTTCCAAAAACTAGTTATGTACCCTTAGGCAAATCACTTCATCTTTCTGAGACTCAGTTTCTTCATCTTTAAATGAGGCAAGTAGATTAGATGTTCCATTCAACCAATCTGAACTGACAGTGCAGAGGAAGCTTCAGGCTCCAAACAGGACCACTCTCAGGGCCAAATTTCAGGACAAAGTCAGGAAATGTCACACTCTGAAACTGAAGTTAATATGAATAAACAAAAAAGAATCGGATCAGGCAGCCATAGAAGCAACCCGCCCTTGAAGATGTTTGTGAATAAGAGTAAGAATGGGGTGCTTTCCAAATGTAGGGAGTCTGCTAAATCCCACCAAGGATTAGATACAATTTGCATGTACTTAGTACAAAACAAAGCAGTAATCTTGGAAAAAGTAATGTGTGATAAATGACAACAGGAGAAGAGGGGGTGTGGGTGGACTGCAAGTAGTCTGGAAGAGGGAAAGCCAAGGAGTCAGAATTTGCCAGTGTGTGTCTAACACTGTTCAGGGGACTGTAGTAGGAAGGCCGAATTTATGATCTCAAATATAATCATGTATATGTTTGAATGGTCCGAAATCGCAAGGTATGAGAGATTCTCTAAGGAGAAAACAACAAGAAATTTATTTAGGCCCCACCGCA